>VYZQ01010325.1:2905-28345 GCA_013400655.1 Mystacornis crossleyi
AGTAAGGGAATAAAGGTAGGTATTTATTTGAAGGGCCTTCAAGGTACACCCTGGGGAGCCAGAGGCTGCTTCCATAAAATGGACCCCAAGATGGACGACAGGTCACGAGTTCTTTACACTGTTATAGGTTTGGTCCATTTGCATATCAGCATAAATTCACCAATTAAAACTTTAGCTCTCTTCCATTTCTCCACCTCTCTCCTGGTCCTAGTTTCCACCTTTAGGCCTCGAACAGCCTGAGTGTCCTTGAATAACAAGCTCAGAGAAGCTTTGTTGTGTCTATCTAGTCTAAGAGAGCAGCAAACAAGCTGTAAGAAACTTTAGAGTTACACACTAGGCAATACAGGATTTAAAAAGTACAGAAGTTAAAACCTAAGGCATCAGTACTGCTTGAGGCAGTGCCCCTCTTGCTGTTACAGACTACCATCATCTTTGACTTTACAGTTGCTTTTAGGGTGTTGGTTTGGGTTTTTTTATTTGTGTTGTTGGTTTTTTAGGATTGTTACTGTATTCTGACTTGCCGTATATTTACTGAGTTTTGTTTCCGATTGTCAAGAAGATGAGAATTTGCATTTTAGGACTTTTATTGTCTGTGTGAGGCTCCATTTCTGTTTTTCAAGAGTCTGGTTCCACTCTAACGTTTTTAACATTCTCATCACCCAATGTGCAGATTTTTATCTCCTCTTCATATGACAGGGCAGTGGTTGCTAATGCTTGAAATGCCAAGTGCCTTAGTTTCCTGGAAGAGTGCATGTTGTGTGTTTGTGCCATGTGCAGACCCTGAACTTCCCGAAGAGAGGAGGATTATGGTATAAGGTTCTGAATTTAATCCCAGACTTGGATGCTTAGAACACCAGCGTGTGCATGCATGCAACTTACCCAGCTAACCACTTGGGTAAAATGTGGTTCGTGGTTGGGACATCCATGGTTCAGATAAAGTGCCCTTGAAGCAACTGGATCTTACTGTCAATGAGCTTGTGATCTTGCCTTTACTTTTTGCTTCCAGACTATGCAGCTGGAGGAGCAAATACTTTGGTTTTGGTGAGATTTTGCTTTTACAGTCCATCAGGAAATGGAGACATACTATTTTCTATGAGGAAACTTTTCCATTTTGGCTAGCTGGAAATGAAGCCCACATTTAAAGATACCTCACTGTTAGCAGAGTTCCAGGCACAATTCACTAACACTTCTGCTGTTCTTAAATGGTAAAAGTAGGCAGTTGCTGAAATAAATCTGTATTTTACAAATCCTATTTGTGTGTGCTTGAGGGAAGTTTTACATTTTATAGAGGTTTTTTTGTTGAGAAAACTCATTGTAAAAACTTTTTTGGTTGAGAAAACTCACTGTAAAATCTATTAGAGTTTTTGGAGGGATTCCATACTTCTGTTGAAAGGGATAATTCAGATGGTATATTACATATACTTCAGTTTTCAAAAACATGGTCGCAGCCTATATTTTTTAAGAAACTCTGCTGGCAACCCATCAGAAACTTTGTTTTTCAATGCCTGCCCAAAGAACAAGAAGAAAAGTAGGAATAAATAAATAAATAAATGGTTTTTCCCAATAAGAGATATTAAATCCTGAGCTGATGGTTTCATGCTATACCAAATAAATGACTAGAGTGGTTTCCCGTAGTTGCTTGTACTGAAACCTCTGATACCCAACTAATTCATAAATGGACCTGGAAGGGGAATAGATACTAAATTTGCAGAGAAAACAAAAGGAGATGAAAGAATTGCAGAAAGATCACGTGCTAGATGCAACTGGACAATAAAATGGTAGATGTGATTTAGGGCACGGAAATGCAGAGTAATAAATATGGGGAAAATAACTCCCAGAGTAATAAATATAGGGGAAAAGTAGTGCCCATTATCTGTACAAGTGGGTGGGCACAGTATTTTATCAGGTACTGTCACGCAGAAAGTCTTTGTTGTCACTGGAAATGTGATGTCAGTCTTCAAATTTAGTCAAGGCGAATAGAAGGCAAAGTATTTTGATTTCTGTTCCTTTCATAATATTTAAGGCATTACTATACTAATATATAGATATAATATAAAAATAATAGCAGGAAGACAAAATGACATGGAAAAAGTATAGTGCAATCTGTTACCTGTTTGTCAAAACACAAATTAGATTGCAAAACCAGGAGTTGCAATAAAGAGATAAAATGCAGGATTTTCTCAGCAATGCTTGAATTATGCAGGATAACTCACTGCTGTAGTATTTTATGAAGGGTTTAAGCTGATTGAAAAAGGGATGTGTTTTAGGAAGAAAGGTTTGTCACTGTCTTTTCAGCATAGTGGTTGTGTTACAACATGCAGCTTGTTTCCGAAACCCTTGATTGTAGGAAAGTGGGAGAGAGTCAGCTTGTCTTGTAACAGCCCCGTTGCTACCAGCCAGGGTGGAAGGAGATGTCCTGCGGAACGGTCTGACTCGGAGGTCAGTTTGTGTTTTCAGAGCATCAAACTTCTTGCTCTTGTGCTCATACTTTCAGGTGTCAGAAGGTAAATATTTTTAGCAAGCTGAAAGAAATAAAAGAAGTATTGTAAGAGCAATTACTCTTGGAAGCCAAGTCCTTGGAGTTCTACTGTGATTGCATTATAGGCTAAGTGTAGCATTCTTCCTAAAAATTTTCATTTTTCAATTTATCTGTTAGGGTGGTTTTGCATTTAAATAAAATATGCTCTTTAAGCAAGTGTTTAGAAACATGCTTTAGCAAAGCTCTTGCAAACATTTTATTTTTCCTTGCCATTCATTATCTACCTCTAATATACAGTATCGTTATAGATACTGTGATTCCTGTGGTATTTTAGCTTTTAAATAGCTTCATATGACAGAAACTCTTCATATGACAGAAACTCTGTTGGAGTGGTAATGGTTGGGTTTATGTCCTGACTTTCTTCACCGGATGTTTTCTTTATGTTAATTTTCTGTATCAAAGGAGCAAGCTTAGAATATGTGACCTTATTAGCTATGTTGGAAAATGCTATTTAAAAACTGTTGAATTGCTTATTGAAATAGTTGGTAAAGTATCTCTGTAGGTAAACCTGGTTTCATTGATATAAATATTGAGATTTTTTTAAATCTTTACTTTTCTAGATAAGATTACTGAAAAAGTTTTTGGCTGGTAGTCCAAAACTTGCTCTAGAAAATTAATTTTACTTTTTATCAAGTGAGATGAACTGTGGGTGACAAAAAGGAAGAATTCACAATAATCAAGACAAATTCTACAAGACAATGTCAAAAGTAAACTCAATTTCAGTAACAATTGAAAATGACTACCCAGGCTACTGTCTTTATCCTAAGTTCCAGGAAGAAAATATAAAGAGCAAATATAAATTAATAATTGGGAAGAAAAGAAAAATCATAATTATGCAAAGGGAATTTAATTCATTTAGGGTTAACTCCTGACCACTTTTTTAATCTGAAGCTGTGCAGCCTTTAGGAAATAATCCAACTTATGGAACTGGAACTCAGTATACCAGAACTGCATTTCTTTCCTTGTCATGAAATACTCAAATCTTGGATTCCAGTGAAGGCAGCTCCAGAGCAGGCATCCAGAGAGGGGACCAAACTTCTTCTGTATGCCTGTTGTAATGGCATGTGCAGATGTGGCACACAGCTGGAGTGCTCTGAAGGGTACTGCCAACATTTTTTCATTTAGCATAAAGCACTTTCATGTTATTCTTGCTCTGCCTTATCTTCTTCCTTCCTCCCCACACATTCCTGTATTTATTACCAAGGTCCCTTGAGGACTCCATTTTGTAAGGGAAATTTATTTATCAATGTCTTTTCTTATAAACTGCATGTTCAGTAGTAAGACTTGCTCTTTGGGTAAGGATATATAAAAATGTGTATATATATATATATATTTGGTTTACTTAAAACCTGAAAAAAGATACTGTTCTGGACTCAGAATCTAATCCTTCCTTTTACAGCCATTGGTTGAATGTTTGAAAGACATAAAAAGAATTAAATAAAGTTCTTACTAAATAAAAATCTTACTAAAAGCTTGGCCTACTTTGACAATTCCATGCAGTGTCCATGTTTAACATCGTGTTTCACAGTGTGTTAAGTACTTTTTTAGCTTTCCTGACACATGAATTTGACTATTTAAATGTGGTGTGGAGGTTCCTTATTCCTGAAATCCAAGAGCTTTAAACAAAAAGACAGCTTAGAAAGCACTTAGGCTAGCGTGATGCTGCAGCTGGACTTCACCCTCAGCCATGGCTTAGTTCCTTTGGAGTGGTGTTTAAACCATCTTGTTACAGTGGTGTTTAAATCATCTTGTTACAGTCTCACAAGCTGGAGCAGGAGTGGGTACCTGGCGTGGCAGGCAGCGCCCCGCAGCGCATCCAGAGCTTAGGGCTGGTTGGAGCAGCAGCAGGATCGGAGCCTTCCTGCACAAGCACAGCCCCCAGCTGGGCTGTCCTGCCCTCTACTTCCCTTCCTTTTCCCCGGGACTCCTTGCAGGGCTGGTGAGCGCGCTGGAGCTGACTGATCGTCCTGCCTGCCACCCCAGTGCTTCTGTGGGGCTCAGATGTTGTCACACTGTGTGTGTGCCTCATGTCCTGGCAGTGCCTGGCACCTCGTGTCTCTACCTGGTCTGGAGTGGAGTATCCATGCCCAGAGTCACCGAGACGTCACCTACACATGGTTGACTGCTTCAGTTTTATTTTTGCCTGTGCTCTCTCACACGAGGCCCTGCTTCCACAGCCCCCAGCTCCTCTGCTCCCTCCTGTGGCCCCGCTGCTGTGGACATCTGGCCCACGTAGGATTAGGAGTGTGCCTGGTGATGCTGTCAGCATGGCAGCCTTCCATAAGCTGTGCTTAAACCAATGCAGAGCACTTGCAAAAATGACTGGTAACTCCTGCTTTGTCCTAAATTTGCACACACGGTAGTATTTTGGCCAAAATAATTTGCCTTCGTAATAAAGCTGAGAAAATGTAGAACGGAAAGGCTGGGTTTTTTTTTCTTAAAAGCCTCTCTGACTGTGAATAATCAATTGAATGAATTGAGCAGAAAAAGTTAAACTTCATTCTATGAATTCTCTAGTGAGAACAGTCATCAGTTACTCACTGCCTGGTACTTGGTAACACAGGCAAAGAAATTCTCAGTCATGGTGGGAGAGATTTGAGATGAGATGTTTAAAAATGTGAAATAATGATATTTGGCCTTCATTAATCAAAAAAACCCCAAATTTCTTTAGTGTGAGAGAAGATGAGTACACCACTCCACTTAGGAGTGAAAATGTAATCTAACAGGAACTACAGGAACAGACACACCTTGAAGAACCTCAGGGCATTTATTCAGAAGCTGACTGGTGTACAAAGGAACTCAATATTTTACTCTATTTTTTAAATATCTTGGGCATTCCTAATACCTTTCAGATTTCTAATATTGTCAAATAGGAAAAATGAGGTTTGGATAGTCAGAGATTGTCCAAGATCCTGGGACAAGGGCTGGGCTTGAAGTGCTAACGAAGCCTCTTTTCGTTTGGGCCAGTGGGTTTTGCTTTTTCAAAACTGCTGAATAAACACTATTTTCTAGTGTCTTTTCAAACCGACATAGGATCAAATGTGAGCCCTAATGATGAAAGTTAGTTTTGGTGCTTTGAATTATCTTTTTTAAATTGCTAACCAAAGCCTTTTTCTTCCCTGTAGCCTTTTCTTATTCTTATGAATCTGCACTGTTCACCAGACGTCCACACATTTCTGTGCAGAGCCTTTGTCCCTGCCTGCCTAGATCAGATTCACGTGATTCACCCGTGTCGAAGCCTCTGTGAGAAAGTATATTCAGACTGTAAGCAGTTGATGGACACTTTTGGAATTGCATGGCCTGAAGAGCTGGAATGTAACAGGTATTTTTCATATTGACAGATGGTGGGAGTGCTATTTTCATATTTGACCCAGACTGAGTTGAAAATCTGAGGCAGAATGTTAAATATCACCGTGTTGTAACTTCCTTTCTTTGCTGACCCTGCAGTGCTTATGCACGGGACCATTTCTTTGTTAAAACATTTTTGTTATGCAAATGATCACCTTCATTTTCTGCCTGTGGCATTTTTTGCAACAAAATTCTACAGCAGGTCTTTTCAGTAATCAGATCCCTGCAAGAGGTAGCTTTTTTACTCTAAATTTCTAAAAGTTTGAAATACTATATGTTACAGCACAGATTTGCTTTGGTTTCTGATCTCTAAACTAGAGATGATCATTCATACCTTATTAGGGGTTTTAGAAGTAACTGCTCATAAGATAATGAAATATAGAATATTCTGTATTTGAACAGACACACTACATTAAAGAGTAGAAACCTTATCTTGCTCCTAACTGCTTAAATGTGCAAACCTAGTCTTGTGTTGCTTTTCCTGTACTGCCTGCCAACTCTCTTGTTTGAAATGTCACCTTTTCCTCAAAGATGTTCACGTGTCTGTTTCAGATAGAGGACAGTTAATACTTCACTTGGGGAAAAGATGTCTATATATTTTAAATGGAAACCACTGGGAGCACTCCAGTGCAATCTTCTTGAGATTCTGACCTCCAGCTGTGGATATTTATAAATTATTAAGGCCAGATTTTGTTGTTGTTGTTGTTTGTTAACACACGTCAGATCAAGAGGTACAGGAAAGGAGCAGACTGAAAACTCAAATAATTTTTCTAACCCATGTGCAGTTACTAATCTGTGATAAGGCTGAGGGAGAGTTGGGGCAGTAGTCCTGTGCATGACCTCTGACAGAAATCAGTATTGGAGTGAATATGATGAGTGGCATTAATGCCACTTCCCATAGTTGTGCAGAAAAATAGAAGTTGTGGGGTTTCCAACAAGAAGGCATTAACTTTCCCATCTTCTGTGAGGTTCTGTGCAACAATAGGGCCCCTCAGCACAGCAAATATCTTCAAGGATTGTTTTGAAAAATTAGGACAATTACAGGTGAATCCAATTATTCAATATATCTTTAAAATGACATTTTAAACCAAATTATGGTTTTTTTGCAGGATTTAGTGCAGCTTTGTATTGTTTTATTACTGCTAGCATTTACTGAAAATGAACCTTTCCTGTCCATATGTGAAGTGATATCTTCCTGGTAGCCAATACTGAAAAGTCCATGTCCATGTTCTCAGAAGTGCAGGATGTTCTTAGAGCAGCAGAGATCCTGCTGCTGGAGCCCATGGAAGAGGAGCTGGCATGAGCGTGGGCAGTAACTGGAGTACTGAGGTTCACACTTCTGTATTCTTACAGATGTACATGAAGACAATTAAGACAATGCTTGAATGAAGTTCACTCTGTTTCCACATGTACTGCTCCAGCCTGTGGTTAATGAAAGAATCTACCATAGAATCAGTTTTCTTAACAATTAGTCTGGATTTAATTGGAGAGCATGATAATGCAGTAAAACATAAAACTGAAGGAGTTTTTAGCTTGAGTTGAGCTTGGATACTGAATTGAGGGACTCTTGTAATAATATTTGACAAAGACTGTTCAGATAACAGATTTTTTCTTTGAAGGCTAGAATGCAAAACTTGTTCCTTTTAAACATATACTTAAACTTGGAATGCATATGAACATAATGAACATATGAACTTAAACTTGGAATGCATATGAACATTTTGAGTAAATGCTTACCTGCTTGAGTTATATAATCTTATTTGAAGATACATCCAGCACTTCTAATACAGTATTATCTACATTAAAAGATTGCATCTTGTGTCCAGTTAAACCCTTAAACAATTTAATCTTGAGCAGTTTTTCAATGAACATCATAGAGCTAGAAAATCACTAAAATATTAATAATTTTTACAGTGCTTTTATTTTCTGCCTATATTTTTTTTCAGTTAGGTAGTTTATTGTTGTTGACAATGAATAGCAGTACAACACAAAAAATTAAAATGGTCATGTACTAGTCATCAGTTATGATGTCAGTCTTCTTCCTTTATTGAAGCTTGCATTTTGACTAGATTTTTTTGCTGTCTTTGACAGTCTGTTATCAAAATTTAAAGAAAACAACTACTGTGAATACTTTATGTACATATGTAAAAGTTTAGCAGAATCCTAAAGTGTAGAATGGTTGCAATTTGAGTTGTGTTTCGTAAACTGTAAAACAGCAGCTAGAGAGCAACAGTTAAATAAACACATTTGCAATCTTCTAAAATGCAGATATTTGAAGTTTGGCTTTTATAGTGCCATCTGATTTTTTTCATATAATGCACATTTTCATTATCTCTAAAATTTNTACTTAAACTTGGAATGCATATGAACATAATGAACATATGAACTTAAACTTGGAATGCATATGAACATTTTGAGTAAATGCTTACCTGCTTGAGTTATATAATCTTATTTGAAGATACATCCAGCACTTCTAATACAGTATTATCTACATTAAAAGATTGCATCTTGTGTCCAGTTAAACCCTTAAACAATTTAATCTTGAGCAGTTTTTCAATGAACATCATAGAGCTAGAAAATCACTAAAATATTAATAATTTTTACAGTGCTTTTATTTTCTGCCTATATTTTTTTTCAGTTAGGTAGTTTATTGTTGTTGACAATGAATAGCAGTACAACACAAAAAATTAAAATGGTCATGTACTAGTCATCAGTTATGATGTCAGTCTTCTTCCTTTATTGAAGCTTGCATTTTGACTAGATTTTTTTGCTGTCTTTGACAGTCTGTTATCAAAATTTAAAGAAAACAACTACTGTGAATACTTTATGTACATATGTAAAAGTTTAGCAGAATCCTAAAGTGTAGAATGGTTGCAATTTGAGTTGTGTTTCGTAAACTGTAAAACAGCAGCTAGAGAGCAACAGTTAAATAAACACATTTGCAATCTTCTAAAATGCAGATATTTGAAGTTTGGCTTTTATAGTGCCATCTGATTTTTTTCATATAATGCACATTTTCATTATCTCTAAAATTTTAACAATGCTTAGGATCAGATTTTTCTCATATTTCTAAGAAGTAATTCTAGTTGAGAATGAGAGCTATTGAGATATTTTCTCTTCTGTTTATTTATTTAGACTAATCAATTGTGATGAGACTGTTCCTGCCACTGCTGCTGTAACCACAAACATACATGGAACCCAGAAGACCCCAAGTCAGATCCGAAGGGATTATGGATTCTGGTGTCCCCGACACCTACACACTACCAATGGACAAGGCTACAAGTTTCTAGGAATTGATCAGTGTGCACCCCCATGTCCCAATATGTACTTCAAAAATTATGAATTGGATGTGGCAAAAAGCTTTATTGGAATAGTTTCAATCTTTTGTCTTTGTGCTACGCTTTTCACATTCCTGACTTTTCTGATTGATGTTAAAAGGTTTAGGTACCCAGAGAGACCAATCATATATTATTCTGTCTGTTACAGCATAGTCTCTCTAATGTACTTTATTGGATTTTTACTTGGGAACAGAACTGCCTGTAATGAGGCAGATGATAAGTTAGAAATTGGTGAAACGGTTGTTCTTGGCTCCCAAAACAAAGCCTGTACTGTCCTTTTCATGGTTTTGTACTTTTTCACTATGGCAGGAACTATCTGGTGGGTGATTCTGACAATCACTTGGTTCCTTGCAGCGGGAAGAAAATGGAGCTGTGAAGCTATTGCACAAAAGGCCATGTGGTTCCATGCAGTTGCCTGGGGAATACCTGGTTTTCTGACCATTATGCTCCTTGCAATGAACAAAGTCGAAGGGGACAATATCAGTGGAGTTTGTTTCGTGGGTCTCTATGACCTAGATGCCTCTCTGTACTTCGTGCTTTTGCCGTTGTGCCTTTGTGTCTTTTTCGGTCTCTCTCTCCTTTTAGCTGGCATTATTTCTCTGAACCACGTGCGGCAGGTCATTCAGCACGATGGCAGGAACCAGGAGAAGCTCAAGAAATTCATGATCCGAATTGGAGTTTTTAGTGGTTTGTACTTGGTGCCACTTGTGGCACTTCTTGGATGTTACGTTTATGAACTGGTGAACCGCAAAATCTGGGAAACTACTTGGGTGTTTGACCACTGTGACCAGTACCATATTCCTTGTCCTTACCAGGCAAGTAACGTTTTCCTTTATAAATAATACTGTAAAGTTAATTAGCAAAACCCCTTATGCATATCTGCCATGCAATGACTAAATTATTTTCACACAATTTTAAATTTTATATTTTAAATCAATTCAAAAACATAGAGTGATTAATTCCTCTTTAAGTCAAAATTAGTGGGATGTTACTTCTGCTTTGAAAATTTTAATCTACTTGGTAGCATTCAGCAATTAAATTCCAACTTGCATCTCTAACAGGATATATAACTTTTTTATGATATTTGAACTTCACGTTACAAATCGTGATAGAGGAGGGTCATTCTTCACAATAGTTGTTTCTAAAAGTATTTGCTCAGTACTTGGGTGCCAAGCTCAGTATCAAACTATGTAAGTTGAATTTTCATCAATTTTAGTTGAAACTGAAATAATGATTTTTGAAAACTGAGACTAAATTGGATTTTAAATGCTGCTTGTAACCACAGATTTTAAATCACTTTTTTTTCTCTTTTTTTCTTCAAAGTGTAGAAGTGTAAACCACTTGAAATTACAGAACAAACTTCCCATATATTTTTTCCACAATAGCTGTCATTTGCAGGCTGATTTTCAGAAATGCGAAGAATCCTTTATAAAGAAACCAACAAAAAAAAACAAGTAAAGAAAAAAACCTCAGCCACATTTAAAATTGTGGACGTGGTTGTATTAAACATTTGCCTCTTAGAATCCAACTTCCTTGGAAAGACTTTTAAATTAAATCTGCCTATGTTCAGTGGATCAAATCTGTTGCAGTTGCAGGGAGTTTTGTATACTTACAAGTATTGTTTCTTTCCATTTAAGAACAAATATATAAGAAGACAACGTCACTAAGAGAAATACAAGTGTCTAATGTCATCTTTCATTGCATTACACTTCCCATCTGTTTTTGCTGCAACAAACTATCATTAAAAATGAGGGATAAAAACACAGGCATTATGGAATGATAAGGATTGATCTCTTTACATTCTTAAACATTACTTATTATCCTCTGGATTGAAGTCAGTGTAGGCTGAGAGTAGCACAGCTCACAGAAAAGACAACTTGGTTATTTTGGTTTCCAATACTCTTTATTAACAAGTGTATTTTGATCTCAGTGGGTTTTATTCTGAGCTCTGTATGAACCTAAATGGTTTGGAATATACAAATTTGAAAACAAGACTTATATGCTTTAAAAAAAAAATCAATAAACTCATTTTGTAGTGCTTAACTATAACAGCTTGGCATAATAACACAGAGCATGTATTTTTAGCCTTTAATTAGCCCATTGGAAGGAAGAAATAGCAACATTAAATATTACACAAAGATCTACTCTATGGGATCTGTCCCTATAATAGACACTGTGTGCTAATTGTGGAATAGTTTAAAGTGGTGTGCTTGGCCTTGGCATACCTGAGCTGGCTTGTAGACTTGTTACGTTTGCCAGATGAAAACCAAATAAAAACAAACTGAAGTAACTAATGTTAGCTGGCTAACAAAAATAGTGACTTTCATAGATGGGTCTGGCAGATAAGACAAGTAGCATAAATTAAATTTGCAGCATGAGAGCAGAAGATAATGATCTCTCACTGAGTTAAATGTCTTGGCTCCTATGATACAGTTCTGCAAATAGGTGGATTAATTTTGCAATAAACAGAAAGCTACTGTGTAGTTCCCTGCGGCTCCTTGAAGATGCTGTCAAATCAGGTTAACTCCCAGCTAATCCTTCCAGTACCTGAAGGGAGCCTACAAGAAAGAGGAAGAAAGGCTTTTTACAAGGGCATGTAGTGACAGGACAAGGGGGAATGGCTTTGAACTGAAAAGAGAGAAAGTTTAGATTAGATATTAGGAAGAAATCCTTTACTTTGAAGGTGGAGAGGCACTGAAACAGGTTTCCCAGAGAAGTTATGGATGCCTCATTCCTGGAAGTGTTCAAGGCCAGGCTGGATGGGGCTTTGATTAACCTGGTCTAGTGGGATGTGTCCCTGCCTGCAGCAGCTGGGGTGGGTCTTGATGATCTTTAAGGTCCCTTCCAACCCAAACCATTCTGTGATTCTGTGATCCACTTGCTGTTTCTTTTAAGTTGAAGGGATAAATCTTTCACACTTACCTCTGGAGAACATGTTTACTAATTGTATTACTCCCCAGATTACCTTTACTTTTAATTTAGAAGAAAAACATTTCCTTCTGACAGATCTCTTCTGTGTGTTTATTCAGCTGAACCACATCTGACTTGACTGTACATGTCTAATGTTTGTCTGTGGTACAAGCCTCAACAAAGAACAACAGTCATAAGGAGAGAGTCTCTCATTTAAGGAATTTATTTGTTTTCCTCGTTTAGAAAAATAAATCAACAAGTATATTTTCTTCTTTACATTTATTAAACTTTACTATCTTCTAGGCAAAGGCACTAGCAAGACCAGAAATATTTTTGTTTCTGATGAAGTATTTGCTAACATTAATTGTTGGCATATCTCCAGTGTTCTGGGTGGGAAGTAAAAAGACCTGTTCCGAATGGGCCAATTTCTTCAACAGGAACCGCAAAAGAGAGTAAGAAATTTTTTTTCTCTGGTTTTTAAAGTGTATACTTAAATTTGGCTTTCAGACATGTTTCTTTATATGTAGCTCAGGTGATCAAAATGCTGTCCTCAGACTCTAAATGCTGCTTTGGGCATCAGCAGAAGTCCATTGGAGTCTGGGGAAGTTTGACATATGCAGTGACATTCTCAGAAGACACAAAATATTTTCCTCTGCTGATTTCTCTTGTGTAGAGCAGAAGGTGTGTTGCTGTGTTTAGCATTGGCTAATACATCTCTGGTTTTCAGTCAAGGGAGGGAAGATAATTTCAGCCATCAGTTTAGTTCTTTTCATGTGTTGTGACCACTTCATTTGACACAGTACTTAGTACTATGTTTACTGTCATGCTATAATAATATCCTCTCTTTTCCTCTGCCAGGCTTGTCTTATTTTAAAATTAATATTCATTGAACCCTCCTTACTATCACTTTTATTGCATTTATCTAGCATTCCTTTTTTTTTTTTTTTTGGTAAATGAAACTGAAGAATTCAATTTTATTACCTAATTTTAGCAAATTTATATCTATGGATTTAAACAGCTTACAGATTTTTTTCTCCATTTCTTATAGTTGTCATTTTTTCAAATTTTTTATGCCTTGATTATTTCTTTTCAGATTACCTGTTACTTATAAATTATACTGTGGTTTTAGATCATTTTGTTTCTTTGGATTTCCTAAGGCAGTAATCTCTAAGCTCTTTTTATTTTACATCTACATTCCTCAGTGGTGAATTTGTAGCTTCCTTTCCCTCTCCCCTCTTCCATTTCCTGTATAATTTTTTCTTGTGTTTCAGATGTTAATTGCTTTTAGCTACAAGGATTTAAGAATAATGAAGTCATTTTTATAATGCTTACCTTTCTTCATTTGAAGGAGGTTGACTTTATATAAAGTTAATTTGGTAATGCAGCTGCTTATGAGCTAATCCTTCTTTTCTCTCTAGTAGATCATTGATCTACTTTAGTCATTGGACCTATTTGCAGAAGTAAGAAATGTAGAAACCTGCTTTATTTATTTGTTCCACAGACGATTACTTTGGAGCCATTATGATGTTTTCTCCTCTTTTCAGATAATTTTTTTTTCCCTGTGTTCATTAACGTCTAGCTCAGATTGCATCATTGGTTGCTATTCTTTCAGGGTTTTGTGTACTACTCTTTATTATGTTATAGCTAAGGTTATCCTCTTTGTTCAGTTATGTGCTTGTACTCTCTTTCAGTCCAATCAGTGAGAGTCGAAGAGTGCTGCAAGAATCATGTGAATTTTTCTTGAGGCACAATTCCAAAGTTAAACATAAAAAGAAGCACTACAAGTCAACTTCACACAGACTGAAAGTAATTTCAAAGTCAATGGGGACCAGTACGGGTGGCACAACAAATCATGGAACTTCTGCAGTAGCAATCACTAATCATGATTACTTAAGCCAAGAAACTGTGGCAGAAATTAAAACCTCTCCAGAGACATCTGAGAAAGAGATAGAAGCAGACGGAGCATCAGCCCGAAGAGTCGAGGAAGGTGAAAACAGTGGAGATCAAATGTTACCGGGTTCTAAATTGGCCGTGGATCAGGTGGAAAGGAGAAACAAAGCAGATAGCACATGTCATATGAGTAGCTTGGCCGAGAGTATGAAGAGAGTAGGTGAAGGAAGGTAAGGCTCCTGAACTCAGTCTTTGTTTATATGTATTACCACTATTTTTGTTAGTTTTCTGTTCCTTCTCTGTGAAGAATCGGGGTACTCTCAGTATGCAGCTGACCCTCAGTAGCTGTCAAGAGAACTTGCAGACTGTGGCCATGTATCTTTAGCATATGGGCTATTTTGTATTTTTGTAGGATTCTTCTTTCCCCTTTAAGCACTGTGTGCTGGAGCTTCAGCTTGTAGGATATTCTTGCCTTGTTGAACAGTGACCCTCAAGAAATCTGACTGCACTGCAATCACTTTGAGAGGTGACGGGTCTAAAAAAGAGCGATGGTGACCATAGGCTTGGAAAAGTGTACAGAACTGTATTGCATTCTTTTGAAAAGAATACAGCTGAAGATACATTGTGATTTCACTGCTCAATTTTTTTTCCAGTGTAATGGAAATAAAACTGTGCTTAAAATTTACTCTCTGTATTTTATTTTTCATTACTTACAGAATAACTCCTAAAAATGATTTTAGTGAATCTCCTTCACTACAAAGGAGCTGTTCCCAAATACCTGATGTCTCACCGTCACCTTCTGCATCACTACTCATCTACTCGGCTTCAGACACCAGAAGAGAGTTGGATTCAGGAAACAGTTCTAATCCCTGAAAGATTGAATATTTGTATGAACATCTGCATTGTATAAAACTGACATGAATTCTTTGTTACACTGGAAGTAATGGATATTCTGTGCCTTATTAAAAAACACACATATCCTGCTTTGCACTTAAAAATTTATGTTTTGTTAGCAATAATGTACTGTATTTAATCCTATCCAGGACTAATGGAAATTGAAGTTCTGTAGGACATGGCAATAATGTAAGAAAAATATTATTCCTTATATAAAGAGCATTTTGTTATGAATTGCATTAAAATAATGCTTAGAAAGCACTGTTACTTTTCAAGGTATAAAATTCCATCTTCCTCTTCATTATTTTTCAAAACTTTTTAATTTTTTTCTCTTTTTTGCTGTCTCTTAAACAACAGTATCACTTAAATAAGTGATACACAAATTTCTAAATACTCTCTAAATTATGCATCATGCTGTATCAATTATAGCACTGTTTTATGGTAGCTTGTACACTGAATATGAAAGGAAATCTGGAATTACAGCAATTTATTTTGTACAGAAAAATGAATTTTGTAAATAAGTGACTGCATAAGGTCAATCTTTAGAACAACTGTTTTGTATGTATTGTGCAAACTAGGGGAAGTTCCTGTGCTGTCCTTGTGTGTTGCTGAAGCCGGCAGTCCCCTGCTGATCAGCCACTGTGACGCAGTTCTGGGAAAAGCAGGTTGGACCTTTATCCGTAACATGCGCTGATACTTGGGGTGAGATGGGTGCTGCTACAGGCGTGGTGCAGAAGATGCAGCACTGTCTCAGAAGAAATGTCCCTTGGAGCCTCCCCTGGTGTGGTTCCAGGGCATGGTGCCAAAGGAAACACCTCAGACTCCCGGGTTCGGTGGGCACCGTCTGACGTACGGGCCTTGGGCTTTTGTCCTGAGCTGCAGCGAAAGCTCATCTCATGCTGTTTCTATGTGAGTAACTTCTTTTTTTTAAAATGCTGTGGAGAAATGTCTTGCAGATAACTGCTGCAAATAATTGTTGAGTTATTAATATGCAGGCTTCTTTAACAATCTGTTTACTGAGAAGGCAGCCTTAATACTTTTTCTACAAAGCCTAATTTTCTATTATGCTACAGCAATATATTTTCTCTAAATCAAAAAGGCCTTAATACATGCAGCCTTTCTTATGCTAGGTGGTTCTCAAGAGCAAATACTGATGATGCAGCTAACAATGAAGTCATTATCTGACTTCATTTGAGTCAAGATTTTTTTAAGAGCCAATGGGATTTATCACTTGAGATAATTTGGAGACAGATTTTGCTGTTTTCTAAACCATAAATGTCAGTGCATTTTGTAAGACTGTCCAGCATCTTGCATTTGACCACTAATAAGAATATTTCTCAATGTTTTGATATTATGCAGAGAATTTACTGTGAGTTGGGGCAGCATTCATAGTGGTGCATTGAACAATGAAAATTGCATGGTACAAAGGACATGTAAATGCTGGAACAGCAGGAACGATGGTTCTGATAAACCAAAGTTATTTGTTTTATCCATCATACACTAAAAATGAAATTTCTTTACCTTTATATTACAGTATCTGCATTTTAGTCATTTGTAATTTATTGCCTGCAATGGGATATGCTCTTTCCCTTAGAATTTTTCCATTAAAAGTACACAGAATTCTTGCTACTAAGTGGACAGTAAGAAAGATATGAAAAACCTCCTGTGAAAAGGCACACTAAATACCCTTCATTTTTTCTAGTTCTGTTTGTAACCAGGTAACTTTATACACATGTTCAGTACTTTTGTTAGTAATAAAGTATGCTGTTGTATAGTAAGAGCTTCTGAGTGGATATTTCTTAGAAACTAGATGTGGCATGTTCATTGCTCTACCTACTGCTGTAGTATTTTTGCACCTAAAACACACGTATTTTTAGTAGGGCCGTGTGAATGAATATGTATTGCAATGTTTTTGTTCCTTCTGTGTGAGAATCTGAGACAGAACAATGCTGGGAATTGTTCACATGAATACAGACTTACGAAGGAGTGAGGAGCTTGAACTGGTTCTTTAATCCTAATGTTTACAGCATTTTTTCTTTCATGACCTCTAAAAACCTCCTTTTGATTATGTAGAATATGTATTTCCATACTGCTTATGCTGCCACTTTCTTAAAATATTGATTTTTAGTTTTTTAATGTTATTCCTTCTTTTTAGGAAGTTCTGGAAAAAAATTGCTTTTGTGGTAACTGCTCTAAAAAGACAAATGCAAAGTAATTTTGAAGTTATAGCAATTACTGTGGGCTTAAAAATAGATAAATTATCAAAGAAGTGTGAAATATGAAGCAATAATCAAAACATTGACTGGCAGTGAAATGCATCAGTGGTAGATTGAGACTGTAGCACTTTGTGTGTTCCAGGGCAGCTGTACCAGAAAAAACAGACTCCGAATTCCCAGGGTGATCCTTACAGCCAAAGAGGCTGTGATCTCTCTGGGTGCTTTCACCGCGAAGAACCCGAGCAGTAAATGGAAAGTTAAAGTGCTGTTTGAATGCTCACAGCAGTGATGAGGGGAAAGCACCTGAAAGAAAAGGGGCACAGAGGTGAGTCAGGGCCTGGAAGACTGACTGCCTTATGGTGACGGGCAGTGCAGAATCTCATAAACAGCTTCCCTAACCAAAGGTATTGATTTATTTGCTTTCCTCTTGTTATCTGGATGAAGTTAAAATAAGCCATTCATATTAAAAGGGCTTTTCTGAACCTGTGAGAATAACTTCTCCCTGGGACGTCTCCATCAGCTGAAGTTGTTTAATGGAGGCTGGCAATCTTCTGGGAGATGTACTCTAAATCCAGCTATTTACATTGATACAGCCATTTTAGTCTTGTTTGGTGCTGTTTGCAAGAAGCTAGAGTATAGGATACTGACAGCTTCTCCAAACCTGGAATTTTGTGTGCCAAATAGTCTTTCTCTGAACAGAGCTGTCATAAATCACTTCAAATTATGCATTGCACTGAGTTTTTAGGTTGCATATAAAATGTTTTAAAGGACAAGATAAATTCAGCATATCAAATAATACTTAATTTGTGGAATAAACAACACCTGAAATTACTGTATTTTACTGTTCCAATTTGCTAAAAACATTCCGTGAAAACCAGGGTAGACTTTACCTAGAGTGTAAATCTGTGCACATATTTGAGAAAATAAATTATTTATGTTTGAAAATATAAACAAAATAATGTTTGTAAAATTTAAAAAGTATATGAGAAGAAGAGAAGAAGAAAAATGCCTGCATTATTTAAAACCTCTTAAAATCTTTCTGTTTTTTTAAATTAAAACTACCAACAATTCAGCAATGGAGCATTAACAAGCTGAAGTATCACTATTTTGTTTGACAACTGTTCAACTGATTTACAGAGGACTGTAGCTCCTTTTCCCTTACTGGATACAGAATATATTTGGTTTAAACAGTCAAATCCATTTTAAATTCAGAAGCAAAATAGAAAAAAAAAAAAAGAAAAAGATAAGTTGAACTTCTTTAATAAAAATAAGTTTAGCATTCTGCAAAACACTGAAAAATGCAGTTGCTGAAGAGGATGAGGAATCCTGTTTGTCTGTGAAGTTTGACCACCCGCTCTCAACATGCTGTTTCAGAAGGCTGCACATCAAAGGAGAAATCCTGCATCCTTCCCTTCACACTGGCCACTTGTTGGATTGGTCTTTGAAGGCATCTGGCTGCTCTCTGCCTGAATTCACTGATAAAGCTCACTGCTAGTATTAACCAGTGGTATTTGCAGTAACTGGGATGGCTGGCACCAAAGGTATTTCAGAGTCTAATGAGTAAAAATGTTATTTCCTGCACGTCACCTTTTTTTTGCACTTACTCTTTCATGCCTTTACAGTTATAATACTTGGTTTTTTTAATGGACTAGAGTCCATTAAACTAGAGTTTAATTAAAGCAACTTATACCATGCGTTCATGAGCTTTCTGCATTGTATACCTGGAAGTGGTGCTCAGAATGTATTTCTGATGTACATTTTTGAAATCCACTTCTGTTTATTAACTGGTTTTTACTTCCTATTAAAAAGCACTTCCTGCTGTTTGGAAGAAAGCACTTTTTGTGGAAGGGCAGTGCTAAACAGGCAGTTGGTACTGGACGGAGGTGATGTGGAGGGACCCTGACCTCCCTCCCAGAGAGCACACTTAGGTACAGCAGCATAGTAATGAGAGAACCTCAGGTATTTTAAGGGGAAAGGTATTTTAGGACTCATTTTTGCTATAGAAGGCGAAGAGAAACAGCAAGAAAACATTTTATTGCCACTGAGTAGGTTTGTCAGAAGGGTGAGGGTGGGATGATTAGTCATGGCCCTCCAAGGGGTCTTAACAGGAAAAAGGACGTTTAATGTTGGTCGTGTATGAAGAAGCGAATGTATGTCCCAGTTTATCTTCCTGATGTTCTGCCTTACCACATGAAACTGGATCACAAGAAATCACGAGTAAATTAGTTATTAGTTGAAGGCTTAAGCTAAGAAGCATTCTCTCCAGACCCAGTTCTAGTAGTATCATCCCTGCTATCCGAGAGTGCATGTAAGTCGTGAATGACTGAAGATGGAGACTTTGAGGAAGCTGAAGCAGTTGAACATGTTCCTTGGCATTGGGTTTGAGTCACTGATACTGCCCACTGGACACAGTCCTATCTAGGACTTGCTCTCCTTCCAGATTCCTACAGGCACGGCTGTGATCCAGACTTCAAAGTAAAGAACAACTGGATATACTACAGGGATAAATAATCCAGACACGTGTCATTCTGTGGGATGTGGAGACATGGCACTGACAAGTGTGATGTGCTAGTTAGTGGATGAGATGCAAATGTGTTGGGCTGGCTGAAGTCAGGGCTCACCAAGGAAACTAATATATTTTTCTTAAAATTTATCTTAAAATTTTAGTAGGCAAGATTATCCTGAAAAAGACACCAAAAGATGCTGATAGTTGTGATGAGGTTCCGTATGGAGAGAAATGGACAGTCACCAAAGCAGCTGGAAAACCCAAGACAGCACACAAACATACACACACACACACACACACACACACACACACACACACACACACACACACACACACACACACACACACACACACACACACACACACACACACACACACAAAAAAAAAAAAAAAAAAGGAGGGAGGACTTTGCCTTTTAAATTAATAGAACCTCAACAGCATTTTTAGGGCACACATCCTGAAAGTTCCTCTATTTGACAATGGGAAATTATGAACTCGATCTTTAATAAATCAAGAGATGCTGTAATTACAGCAAAGTTACAAGGAAACCGTGCTAAGTGAGGCCTCACAGAAGCACAGTTAGATGAGCACCTGCTGTAAAAATATAACTCAAAGAAGGGGCTCAAAACCACATTTTTCTTCACAGGAACCTGGTGGGTCTTTTGCTGTGCTGGCGGAACACAGTTTCATCTCCACATGAGCCAAGGATTCAGGTGCTTGATTCTTTCCAGTGCCATTGCACTAGTCAGTTGCTGATGCAAGTCAAGTAAGATTATTATCTTAGCACATAAAACAATTTTAGTGCAAGAGTTTACCTGTTGAAGTATCCTCAGGGCTAAAGCATGACCCCAGTGAACCACTTGTGAACCTCACTGTGCCTGACCCGGCAGCCCCTGTCCATCCATTGCCATTTCGGTGACTGTGGGTCATCTGTGAGCAGATGCTGTGGGTGCTGCCCAGAAGCTCCACAGCCCTGCTTGCCTCAAGGCAAGGCACTTTTTCACTTGAGGTCAGTGTGGGTGTGAGGAGCCAGGTCACAGGAATGCCACAGGCTTCAAGCTCCACCACTACATCCAAGAAGCAGAGCTGGGGCAGTCGTGTTCCCATCTGTCGTTGTTGTTGTGGCTCTGCTTGTCTGTCTCTCCTGAGTTTTGTGCAACTGGGCCAATTAGTTTGTTTCTTTGACTAAATCTTCTTGCATCCGCAGGCTTCTGTGCATTTTGGGTATGCCTGTTACGGTGGCTACAGATGCCTGGTTTCTGTAAGTCACCTTGAAGGGTTACAGAGCCCTGCCTCAGCCCTGCTCGGAGCTTGCTTATCCTGAGGAACTCCTTTTCAAAGGCCTCACTGGACACAAATAAAATAAAATATTTCAAAGTTCAAGTCTATTGCTTTAATTTCAGGATTATCACTGATCTGAGGCACTACCTTCCAAAACTGGAAGGACAAACTTCCGGCAATGCATTTGATGAATGGTGTAGAAAAACACAGATTGTGCCCTTCATTTGAAGAAGCCTTCCTGTCTGAATGGAGCACTGTATTTCACATCCTAATAACCATTTATTAGCACAAGATTTAAGGAAAGTTAGCTTTTCAGTTCTATATAAGCCTTTCTATTCATTGAGGTTTTGTGAGATAGCCAAGAGATTTTTCAATCACTGACTAACTCGCAGCCACTTTAATGAGCAAATGTTCCTCCTGAGACTCAGCTTTCCCCTTGCACGTGATGATTCACTGGACACCCAGTGAATTTAATTTAAAATTGGACTGAAATAATTTTCCCATTCTACAAGTCCTTGAACAACCCAGTCTAAATGGACCTGCTTCAACCAGATGTGCTCCAGATGCCCCCGCAGACCCAAATGTTTCCGTGACTGCAGCCGGGATTGCACCAGCTGCTCATGGGAACAGACTTGCAGAGGTACAGACCAGACCCCTTCAGGGTCTGAAATTTGCAACCAGTATGGGCTTTCCATCATAAAGTTTACACTATGGAAATATCTGGGTGTCCAGAGTTATCCTTCATCAGTGAAGCAGACAGTTCTCCCAAACAGTTTTATTAAAGTTTATCTCTCTCTGACTGTTTGTGAATAGTGTTTAGTTTAAAATATTCAGTGCCACCATTACTATTGTAAAAGCACAGCTATGGGGAAATGCAACTACACATCAACTGATGGCTTGGACAGAAAAAAAACAGATCTGCCTGGAACCCCAGCAGGCAATGGAAGGAACTGTTGACATGTTTTCACTGGTATCTGACCTATGTCCTGGGCTTGAATTTTCAGAGACAATGTTAAAGGTTTATCTCCATAGAAAACATCATTAATATGAGGAATAGAAAGTATTGATCCTCTCATGTTTTCTATTGTGTAAAAATACATTTCCTATAGTAACATTAAGAACTGCCATGAGCTTATTCAGAAGTGAAGAATTAACAGTTAACTCCAGGATATTTTTTTTCCTCACACTCAAAAAATACTGTCCTCCTGTATATGAACACAGAAATCCTCTTCTGCAGAAAAGCCTCTGAAGGGTCAGCAGATGGCCCAAATTAGATTTTAAGATTCAAATGTTAATATGTGTACCTGCAAAGCACTTCTGTGGCTACAATGCTTTTATTATTTTATGTAGAAGCTACTGGAAGATTTTTTTAAAAGAGGTGTATCTGTGCTAGTAAAGCAATAAAACAGAGGGAGAGGTGTTTTGGATTGCTTTTAATATTACACATGCTATATGAACCATATATTTAAACTGAGAGGTGTTAGAAGGGACTAAGGCCACAATCCCATTCATTTTTATGCAATTCCAAAAGCTTTTTTTGTGGAAGAAGTTGGAATCCATTTAAATCTATAATAAATTACCCAAGAGCTCTTACTTCGGTTTTCTTCTACAGCAGTACAGACAGCTCTTTGTCTCCTTGATTAGACAGGCAGCCTGCAAAGAACCATTTGAAAAATTCAACCCTTTTCCCTGATCTCAGCCTTTTACACCAACTTACAAGTCACCCTAAAATATCAGTAATAACGTGAACAAGATCTAAATGATGAACTCCACAATTAAAAGCACCAAGGGCAGATCAGCAAGGATGCTGAGCGTTGTGATGCTGAGCACTGCACTGCTAAACTCGAGTGCTCTGCTGTTACCCTGGGCTGTAATAACACCCCCCAGAGTGATGCAGAGATCACACTGCCAACCAAAGTCATAATCCCCAGACATCCCCAGAACAGGCAAATGTATAAAGCAGTAAGAGTTAAAGGCAGATGAAAAGTCGGGGTCTTGGCACTTACCTTACTGGGCCTCTTTTGTCTCAGGATCCTCAGTCTTGAACTTTCTGTAGTCTTTAGACATCTAAGTCTGGTGTTTCCTGTTCTCTGCAGTTATTTCATGCTGTAAAGACTAAGGACTGAACAACAATTTAATTGAATAATAGTTATTTACTGGTTGAATTCAAACCAGCATGCTAACAAACAGTACTGATAAACTGGAATAGTTTGCACAGGAAAGGCAGAGAGACCCAGTGACCCCACGGGCAGTCCCTTGAATTTAAACATGTTATAGCTGAGGTGAATGGAAACACATGTGCATATGGGAACATCCTCCTCTCCAGACTTGTGTGTCTGGATTTTTGGGATGCTGAGAGGCTGTGTGAAGGGGGAGAGCAGCTCAAGCTACAGCAGAGAGACTGCACTCTTGGCATCAGCCTCATCATACGAGCATCTGCGGTGCAAGATGCACTGACTGTGCCACGGTGACCTTGTGTGAGCCTGCCCAGGCTGTGCAGGAGCAGACTGGCCATCTGGGAGATTTCAGTGACATTTACGTGGTGGATGTAGCAACTCATAATGTTTGCTGATATGTTTGCTGATATGTGAGGCCACATATAAAAGATAAAGCCTGTATCATATGGCAGTATGGATAAAAGAAGGAATCATTAATTGATGTAATACAGATCGTGGTCAGCGGATGCTCAGGCAAGTTTATTACCACAGCCCCTTTTAGCTGCAAAATAGTTAAGGCAAAGTAGATCAGTAGTTCTGATTCAATTTGAGTATCTCACCAGCATTCAGCAGTGGCTGGTGCCCTCAGAAGCATTTAAATATATCAGAAGCCTACAGAGCATAAGCCTAAGAGATGGCAAGGCTTGCTTGAACTGAAGCAGGTTAAGGAGGATGTTGACATGTCTGTTTTCCAGATGGAAATGCACACTGCAAGTCAAATGAGTGCTAGGAACTTCACAATGCACTCACCAGAGCTCAAAGCAGATGTACCACCACTGTTTTCTATGATCTTCTCCTACAGTGCTCCTCAGTTTGCTTCCTCTGGCAAAGCCATTTGGAATTTCAAAGCTTCTAACCCCGCACTCAAATTAATGGTGAGCAAACTCAGGTGGGGAAATAATTGTGAATGTCCATGCAAATTTTATTCTCTAAAATCCTGAGTGATTGCCTTAGGTAGGTGTGCAGTGCTGCTGCACTGTGTGCTTCAGCTGCTGCACCGTGCCTGAGGAAATTAATTCTGTAATGCAGAAGTTTGGCACCCTGTGAAGGGACACACCTTAGCAACAGCCTGTATTGATGCTGAGGATCGCCAGCCCTTGGTAAGGATGCTTGTGTGAACATGCAGGTGACACAGAAATCAAACATTTCTACCTTCACAATACTGCCATCAGCCCAGGCCAGAGGCAGCAGAGGCTGCTGACAGCACTGCACAATTGCTCAGTGAAGCCTCTGCCTTTATGTGTTTGTGGATGCTGACTGAGGCTGTCACCAAAGCAATATTACAATTAAGGACTTACATAATTCCATAAATTTTCCCAACTGGTTTCGGGAACGATTATTATTTACCAGCTGTTTTAAGAAGTTGGCAGGGTGTAACGCTGCCCGTCTTCACAAGGCAGGAGCCCTCACCTCAGCAATGTGGCTGACGTCAGTCCCAGTTCTCAGGACAGCGTGTGACGGGGTTGATGACAGCAGTGTGACTGACCTGTGCTGCAAATCTCACTTCACTGCTGTTGTTCCACCAGTACTGACATGGAGAGGGAAGAGAGGCAGAAGTGGCTTAAAGTGCAGAGCCACGTGAAGGGGTTCAGCCTACACAAAAACGTGGTTCCGTGCAGCCTATTTGAATGACTCAACTTCTTGTAGCATTCTTTCCTGCAGGAGAAACGTGTGGTTTTCTTAAATACTTCAGAAAAAGAAAATGTATTGAAGCTTATCTCCCCCTTCTGGAAACTACCTCTACAAATCCCATGAAGTTTGTGGTATACAGAAGCTACCTCTCAAACATTTATTTTTATTTTGAGTTCTTTATGATATATGACATCCTTTATTTTATAATGGTTTCATTTGTAGAATGATGAAAAGTAAAGTATGATTTTATATGAAAGCAATATGAGATGGTTTACATTGGGTAGCCAAGACCTTTCCTTCTGTTACTAAATTGACAGTGTTCAGTCTGGCAATACCAGGTTTTTCGAAAAAGTCCAAAATCTCCTATTGTTCAGAAGGATTTTGTGTCCTTACCCTGACTTCTGTTAAAATGAAATCTGTGACTGATGCCCAGCTGATATTTTATCATAGTTTCCCCTCACGGAGCATCATGATCCCACTGTGGCGTTAGGCGGTTTCTTGCAGAGACAGCTCCTTCATCGGAAAAGAGTTACCGGCTGCCGAGGGAACACCTGAAAACGTAGAAGGGAACTGCCTGGGGCTCCGGGAGAGCCGGGTCGGGTTCCGGGAGAGCCGGGAGGGGCCCCGCAGCGCTGCCGCCCGGCGCGGCGCGGCGCGGCGCGGCGCGGCC
>VYZQ01010325.1:29164-45499 GCA_013400655.1 Mystacornis crossleyi
CTGTACACATGGATGAGCTTACATTTTCTGTTGGTGCAGTATTTTAGGGTCCCTCATTTCTTTGAAATTGCTCCGTGCTTTTTGGGTGCAACGGTGAGCAGCGAAGCGCGGGTAAATCAGTGGCAGCTGACTCATGCACAGCCCAGCTGTACAGACTGCTTCAGCAAAAGCCCTGCCAGGGCAGAGTGAAGGCAGGACCTAGGGGGGATCCTGCCTTCGGTGGATGTTTAAAATATGTTTTATGCATTTCTAGCTTTAGAAATCATGAAAAGACTTGATTTGGCAAGACAGACAATTTTAGTTGGAGCAGAGCCCAAAGCCCAGCTAATTCTTGTGCTCCCATTTATTTTTTGGGATGTGCCGTGGCTGAGGTGCTCTCCCTGTCTGGCTGTGGGCGACAGCTCCTCTGTGAAGGCAGGGCAGCTCCTCTGTGAAGGCAGGGCAGCCCCTCTTGGTGTCTCTGGGGATGGGGGGCAATAGGCCAGAGCTTTGGCCTGCCCCCAGCTCTATTTCCACATCCAGGATTTCTGTGGTGAGTAACCACATGCAAAAGCCAGAGCCAGTCACTGTAACAAATAGAGTCCAGTGGGAAAGCAACAGCAAAACCAGATAACTGGGGCTGTGTGAAATAGAAATGTCCTTGCATTGTTCTCCTGGGTTGGTGTGTGCTTTGCCAGCCAGTCTTCTCTTCAGCTAACTTTTTAAAAACATGGCTTTCTTCATTAAAATATTCCAATGTTTCCACCACCTTTAGCCCGCAGTGTTTTCTTTGGTGAAGGTAGTAAGGAAAAGATAGCAACCATTAGTTGAACCCTCATTTTATTTTTTACTAGACCTCTCCATATAATCACTGATTTTATTTTTGGAGTAGCCTGTGATGGCTTTTGCACCAGAGCCTGTGAAAAGGCACGGCCTCAGTGAAGAAAATTCACCAGTCTGACAAAGGAGAGAGGGCAGGGGCTGTAGTTTACAGCTCCACTGAGCAGACAGGGGCATGGCTGGCATGAGGGGGAATAGTTGCAGCACTGTTTCTTTTTGAAACAGGTGGGGATTTGTTGGTTTAAAATAGATGAAGACGAATAAATGTGAGAAAGTGGAAGAGCAGAATATAGCTATCTGTGAGGATCTGGGATGAAGACTGGAGGAAGCAGTCAGTCACCAGATGGGAAAGAGCATAGGAAGTAAAAGCCATGGCCAGCCCCTGCACGTTCCTGCTCAGCATTTCTGTGCCTGCTGACACCAGTGCTCCTCCTGCTTCCCAGCACTCAGGCTGCTGGGGGAAGGACCTCTGGGCTTCACAAACCTCCTCTCCAAGGCAGGCAATCCCAAGTCTCATAAAGTGTGAAAGCGATGTGTGTTAACATGGAGTTTGGAAGAGCAACGTTTGACCTTTCTTAATATTGTCATGTTAGCAAGGATGTTAGTGTGCCGTCCTCCCATGTGTGCCTT
Source organism: Mystacornis crossleyi (assembly GCA_013400655.1). Lineage (NCBI taxonomy): Eukaryota > Metazoa > Chordata > Aves > Passeriformes > Timaliidae > Mystacornis > Mystacornis crossleyi. The sequence goes on from VYZQ01010325.1 coordinate 30,614, forward strand.
CCCACTGTTACAAACAGGGTTCCTGGGTTCAGCTTTATTCCAGGGTGCAGCTTCCCACATCCATGTCACCAGCCATTTGTGTGCATTCTGGAGTCTGACTTGTGGGGCTTGATTACCACAATGTCGTTTTGTCCCAGAGGAGCAGTGACAGAAGGAAAGTGGTGTTAACCGTTCCTCTCTATGAAATGGGAAGTTTTCTTTACTTTCAAATAAAAAAAAAAAAAGGAAGAATAATAATGAAAACTTATTAGCAGAGACAGATATACAAATAATGGTGGGTTAGGAGAAAGTATCTACTAACACATGACTTTTTTTGTTGTTTCTGTATTGAAATGTTTTGACTTTCCTGAGGTTTTCCAACAGGTTTTAATTCTTGGACTAGGTAAATTTTTAATTATAGGATTTATGTATCTTTTCATTTTAAAAATGGCATCTTATTTTACAGCAAATTCTGCTGGCACTGCTTATCTTTCAAAATTTATTCTTCCTTTTTTTTTCCTTCTATGGAACCATTTTCTCAGAGATGCAGAAATAGCCCATTAACTTGTGGCACAGCAGCGGTTTTGTGTTTTGTTGTTACTCATTTGTGTTTGACTTGGTTAGCCTTGGAGTTAAGGGATGGAAGCAGCAAGATTTGTTCTGTGTTTCAGTATAATGGCATGTGCTTACAAGGCCCCAGTGGCGTTCCTGGACGGGATGGAAACCCAGGAGCCAATGGGATCCCTGGGACACCTGGGATCCCGGGACGGGATGGGCTGAAAGGGGAGAAGGGCGAGTGCATGCGGGAGAGCATCGAGGAATCCTGGACACCCAACTTCAAGCAGTGTGCGTGGAGCGCGTTAAATTACGGCATCGACCTTGGGAAGATCGCGGTAAGTCAGCTCTGCCTGGAGGTGCTGCACCGACCACAGCAGGCTCTACATCTGCCTCTGTGAGCTGGGCAGCACCAACCACACAGCTTTCCTGCTGGGCCCTTTTTCTGCATGTGAGGCTGAGCTTCTCAAAGGTTTAGCTACTTCGGATTCCTCTCAGCTGTGTTTCAGCTATGTTCTTGTTTCATTTCCGGGAATGGGGTTTCAGAAGAATTTTGTGGCTGGCGTAAGAGTACATTTAGAAGACCAGATCTGTAACTGTAAAGCTGAAAATCACAGTACCAAAAAAGTACCTCTGGCTTGCCCAAAAGAGGGCAAGGTTTTTACCATTCAATCTTAAGGAGGATCTTTAGGATTGAAATGGTACATCTTTAATCTGTTAATTGTACATCTTTATAACTCTTCTGTTTAATCTGTACATATTTTAAATCTTTTTAATCTGTACATCTTTAGTATGTTAATTTTACCTGTATTTATAACTCTTGCTTCAAAGTGGTTCTTCACTGAAACTCAGTTGCAGGATGCTACTGCAAAGCATCAGCATTGCTGAGGAGCAGAATTACCAATGTCACCCAGACTGACAGTCTGTCCTCCACTGCAGCCCTGGGTGTAAAACTTTCAAACACATTGGTGCAAGCCTAGAAAAAAAATCTCTGCTCAATCCCAGCTATGAAGCAAAGCCTAGAGTGGCTACAGGAATTTAACTGCTGTGCTGTGGCTAGAGGGAGAATCAACTTTTTCAGTAGACTTTTCTCACTGCCTTGTACTTGCAGAACTGTCCCTAGCTTTTTTTTTTTTTTTTCCCATGATATCCAGCATTTTGAAGACAGGGTAACAACCACTTAAAAACCTGAAAATATTTATTTTTCAGTTGTGGAGCTTCTATCAGGGCATAAATCACTCAGAAGTCTTGTGATAATTGTTAAGTCCAGGATTTCTGGTAGCAGAGACAGAAACTGCTGTCTTGTCATGCAAGGACTAGATGATCTTCAGAGGTCCCTTCCAATCCTTATGACTGTGTGATTCTGCAGCTTGAGCGTGCCTTTTAGAGAGCTTATACCCCTTTACATAGATCCCAGAAGGTAACTAGGCTACCAACTTAACAGCAGGTGGTATCTAAATAAAATTAAGAATTTCCATAATGTTTTTCTCCTTTACCATCTATAAGGTGCTGTTCTGATTTGCATCTTTGTACCATGAGGGATTTGCCAGGCTCAATTTTTTTTTTTTCCCCAGAGGGGACTGAAGAGAATAGCCAAAAGATTTTGAAATATATATATTCCTGAATATGTGTCCTAAATATAAATACATAGAAAATAAATAGGTTGAACCCCAGAGGTTTGTACGAAAGCATTTTGTCTCGTGTCAGGAATGTACCTTTACCAAGATGCGGTCGAACAGCGCTCTGCGCGTGCTCTTCAGCGGCTCGCTGCGGCTCAAGTGCAGGAACGCCTGCTGCCAGCGCTGGTACTTCACTTTCAACGGGGCAGAGTGTGCTGGGCCGCTTCCTATCGAAGCCATCATATACCTAGACCAAGGAAGCCCGGAGCTGAATTCTACTATTAACATACACCGAACTTCTTCAGGTACGTATGGTGTGAGAGCAGAGATGGAGGAGAAGGCAGTAGCAGTTACCAAAGGCAGAGAGTGCCATCTGCCTCACAAGGTCAGAGGACTGAAACGAGAGGCAGAAGGGTGGCCAGCTAACACTTGTTCCTCTAACCCTCTGGTCTCAGAGTTGACTACTGATAGTAACAGTATTATAATTAATTATTCAGTGGTACTTTCTTGCTGTGGTATTTTTCATGGTATTTATATCCAGAGATTTAGAAATGGAAAACATTTCGATCCAGACAGATCTACTGATCTCTGCCACAACATGAATACAGAGACATTCTGTGCATTATTAGCCTATGAAGAAACAGCCTTACTGCCAAGTAGACAGTGTCATCCTGGCTTAAAATACTGATATTTGCACATTATCTGTGCACAAAATGAGACTTATTCCTCATGCAGTTTCTACTCTGATTTCAGGTGGGGCACAAAAGTACCTCCAAAATGAAATATCTAGAAGCAAGTATTCATTTGCTAAGCAGAGGCAAGTTAGTGAAGTCGTTCAATATGAAAGGCTGTGACAGTAGGAAAAGGGAATGTAAAGTCTGTGCTCTTTCTCCATTTTCCTCCCTGTACTGCATGACTACATGAAATCTAACGTCTAAAGCTATCACCTTTACAGGGCTCAGTTGTAAACCAGGTATGGCTATGCCCCCACCCCGTCCCATCACTGCTAGAAAGATGGCTGGAAGGGTATGAAGCCATATTCCCGCTCCCAGTGTGTAAATTTGGGTATTTAAAGCAGCAGGTATACCTCCCATTTAGCCATCCTGTGGACTGTGATCTGCTTCAGGTATTGCAATGAGTGTCAAGCAGCAGCATGACAGGCACTGCATGACTGTAACTGATGCTGCCACATCTCTATGTAATCGTATTTATTTCTGAAATTGTTCTAAAATTCTAAAAACTGTTCACATTTAACTAAATAGCACAAGCTTGCAATGAACTGCTCTTCTTAAGTACTCGTGTCCACCTTCAGCTGTGCAATACAAAGGGATTGTGTCTGCTGACGTAACCTGATTTTTGTCTTTAACCAGTGGAAGGTCTGTGTGAAGGGATCAATGCTGGCTTGGTGGATATTGCCATCTGGGTTGGGACTTGCTCAGATTATCCACGGGGAGATGCTTCTACTGGATGGAATTCAGTCTCCCGAATCATCATTGAAGAACTGCCAAAATAACTTCCCTCCCTTTTTATAATACCTTTTTTTTTTTTTTTAAATTTGTACTATTTTCTCCAGAATTTATTTCAATAGAGTTGGATGCAAGTACTGGACTGAAAGGCACCAAAGACTTGCATCTGTAGCCTTTGTCTTGCTTTGCACATGGCAGAGACTTTTTATAATAATCATTTTAGAATACAAATATCAAAACCAAGTTCATTAACTTTTAAAATTTCTTTTTTAATGTAATACTACCACTGTTTTTAGAATTAACCGTAACTTTTTGTATCAAATAAATAAGACCTTTTACAAAAAAAAAAATCCAGGTTATTTTATTGATTATTAATCTGCTTAAGGTATTTTACATGATGTTATGATACACAATTTTTTTTAGAAGGCTTTACAGATAAAGTTCTAAGAAAGTAAAATCAGGTGTTGGCTTTAGCCTTCAGAAAACATAAATAAAATTCACTCCTGTAAACCTGACTGCAGAATAGGATGCACCACTGTTACAGTCTTGTCTCTCAACAAACCCCTGGCAACTTAACTGTGACCTAGACAATGTGGTAAGTGTTAAATAGCTCATTATGAACTGAGCAAAACCAGACTATCTAAGCTCTCCTTCCCTCTCTTGCTTCTCGATAGACTGGATTTCAGTGTAACACCTATGACCAGTCTCCACTACTAAGATGCAGACACTAAATAATTTTACAGTTACAGCACTTAACTTCATTGCTCCAGTAAAATAATTCTCCTGGGTTTAACCTTTCATATATATAGAATCACTTTGGTATTGGTTAAAAGCTAGACATATTAAATAGTTTAGAAGATACAGAAATAAGGCAGGTTGAAATGCCTAGGCTTTCAAAAAGGGAACTGGTAAAGTGAAACAATGATATCACAGCTGTTCGACAAGTGACAACAGCGATCATGCCAACAGACCACTAGCTTCAGTATTTAAGTATTTTCTTCCAAATGCTGCAAGTGACATACTCAACTATTTTTAAAAATTTTACACATTCTAAAGAGAAACCAGTCATGTTCGTATTACAAAATCAATTTTACATTAATGAAATAAACCTGCGAAAAGCATGTACAACATGCAAAAATTTCCACTCTTCCCAGAAATTAAAAGGAAAAAACCCCAAACCATTAAATATGAGATAATGAATTTATTTCAGCTATTTAGGATTAAATCTCATCATCTTTTCTGAACAGGCTGTAAGATTTCCCCCTGGCACCTCTCAGCTGGGTAGCTCTTGCCAGTAGTTGTTGCAGTTACCAGGGGAGCACACCTGCAGTGAGGGGAGCACTTGGGCATGCCCAACTGCAAGACGGTGTAAGATTTGCTGCAAGCCAGCAACTTACACAGCTGCTATTTTGTCTCTGAAGAACTGTACTGTTTTCACTGGCTTGGACGCTGGTTTTAAGGTATCTGAACACAAACAAGTTACTATGAACTGAGCTACAGTGTGAACTTACAGAAAGTCAGTTAACATACAGTAAGTGATTGTGCACATGCTCGCAGTCTTGCATTGATCCTGAAGCATGAGTAAGCTATTCTGGGCCTAGAGCACGCTAATCCAGGGCAGTACGTGCACAGCTTTTTTTCTTTTATGATTTTTTCATTTGTCTTCACAACATATTTTGGACCCTGGGTGGCAGAGTTAACTCAGGGTTCCATTAAATTCCTTCTGTGTACCACAAAACACCCAAACCCAAGTAAGCACCCTCCAAAGGCAGAAGAAGTTGCTGTTATGGATCTACATAATTTACACGGTAAACTTCCAGTACGTTTATCTTCAGCTAAATACACATGGAACCTTCCTTAATAAAAACCAAAGCCAGCCATACTGGCCCCAGCTGAGATTATTATTTCCGATGAGATGATCAACTGTATCAGTAGAGGGGATGGGACTGTGGAAGAGAAAGTGTAAATTATTAATAAATTTATTTATATCCAAAATGTGGTATATGGCAATTGTATCTACAAAAACAAGCAAGTGGATCGCTGAACAAAGATTCAAAATCCTGAGTAGCCTCTGTAGTTTTCCAGATTCTAATTTAAAATTTAAATCAATTCCCTAATCTGTTAAATTTTTAGTCGAAATTGTTCTTTCTGCTTTAGGTTAGTCTGGTAAACAGGAAACTTCTCTAAGTGGTTATTCAGGATTATTCTGCTCTCTATGTTACTGATAGCTTCCCCCTGCCTGTTGAATAGCCTTTGCTAACTTATTTCCTAGTTAAATGATACTTTCTAGATACTTCTTAGTATCTTCTTATCAACACCAGAAGGCAGATGTTAGGATCAGTAATGTATTTCCTTAAAGAACTAAAAAAACCCCAAACCACCAAACCCAGAACTCTATAAAGTACATATCCTTCACAGCAATTCTTGGTATGGAAAAAACCGTAATTATTATACAAATTTACTGAGATATACTGTAATTAAATTTCTCATTAAGTTAGCAATCAATGTATTGACAATCTTTTCCTTAAACGAAGTAAGAAGACATTAATGGATTGTTCTGGTTTTTTTTTCTGAAGAAAGTCCTGTGCACAGGAATTGTTTAGACTAGAAACTTTCTTTTTTCCCAGAGAATATTATTGAAAGTAAGTGTGGTCCTGTTTGTTATTACATTGGTTTGAACACTGCATCACTATGGGATTACTACAAAAGAATCCTCATTTTTAAAATGTAAGCCCATTTTCAAATAAGCGTTTACTTAGTAATATTTGGTCAGATGTATCATTAACGGAGGCAGACTCTGGCACAAAGAGAGAGGGAGAGAGAACAGAAGACAGAGAAAATGAATTAAGTGGCCAGCAATGCACACACCATATGTCAGTCTGGTGCTAAAACCAAGTGAAAAACCACAGTGCAAGCATGTCCTCGTCTGAGACAAGAACTGAGTTTCATCAGACTTGCAATTACTCAAACCCAAGAAGGGACAGCTGTTTTAAAAAAACAATTTCACTTTCCAAACAGCACCCCACTGAGGCAGCATTTCTGTGCTGGATGAGCAATGGAGTCTGGAGGATTCCAAATCCTAAAATCTGATGAATAACACAGAGGTGGATTCAGACAACATTCCTTGTTTTAATGAGACTCAGAAATTTAAGAAAGTTCTGAGAGGCCCCAGAGTTGCTTTCATACAAAGTTTTCCACTTGTGCAGGAGCAGAATCTCACCGTTATCTTGAGACTTGCTGAAACTGCTTAGTGGGTTATTCCAGGCAGGCCAGGATGACTGGAATTGCTGCGCAGCTGCCTTCACCCAGTCACAGCACTATTATTTCACAGTCGCAAACATCTGTTTCAAGCAGACACAGCTGACTCAGAGAAGCAGGCAGCAACGCAGGAACATTCAACAGCAGAGATGTTGGCAGGGTTTTACTGTCTCTACATTCTTTCCTCAAATTAAATACCAGATCAATTCACAGTGTCAAAGAAGACTGCTGAGCTAAATTTCTCCGAGATCATAAATATAAAAAATAAAGGATAGATTCCCTCCTAGGAACACAAGTTCATACCTTTAATTATTTTCTTTTCTAAAACCAAGTAAAAAGCCAGACACATTTTCGTAAACTACAAAGGTAATACAGCAGGCAGGAGTCACTCTGATCACATTGGGTATAATTCCTTTGTAAAATCCATGAATACCTTCTTTCCTTTAAAGACAAAAAAAATTTGCTTTTAATTAATGTCTTTAAATAGAAAAAATCAGACATAAAACAAAGCCTGGCATTTTATTTCTCACGCTCCCACTGAGAGATGCACTTCAGGTTAGAAATAACAATTTCAGACAGTGTTTAAAGTGCATCAAGTATTAACCCATTTTTTCTTCTGAACATATAGTAGTATTATGTAGATCAGTTATTTATCTTAGGCTTTGAGTGGGTTTTTGCAGGTATTGTCTAAGCAGAAGGCAATTTACTATCTTTCTTCATGCTACAAGAACTGGCTAAACAACTAAGGAGTCAGCAGCCTTCCTTTTCTGAGAATTTAAGCACCCCCTCCAGAATTTTGATTCTACTGGCCAATAAACGAGAATCTAACTTGTCCCATTTTGAATCAATGTTCATGCTAGGGCTGTTAAAAAGTTTCAGAAACAGTAAATCTCAGCTCCTTAGCTGCAGGCTTCACAGGCCTAGGACACCTGGAACGATGGGTAAACAGAGATCTTGGGAAGTGCTTGGGTGTGGTTTACACTGCTCTCCCTAAAGTGCATTTGTTTCATCACGAGCACAGTAGTGGCCCCAGAATGGCTGTATGACACTTTATCAGAACTAATAAGCCTTCCTGTAGACTGCAGCACTGAAGGGCACAGCACTGAGACATCAGAGTTATTTTTGCTCTGAATTGCCTCTGTTGAAATGGTCGTGCTGCCTCTGAACCAGGGGTGCTCCTGGAACAACACATCCTCAGCCACTCACTCAGCTGGCACCTCTTCACAGCCCAGGACTCCATGCCCATCTCTCCAGCAATATGCTGCAACCCAGAAGCACTGCCCAGAGCGAGGGGAGCACAGGATGCACATGCAGAGGTGGCCACCCTTAGTAATTACACAGGTCTGTGTGAAAACTCTCCCCGGCACTCAGGGAAGAGCTCAGGGAAGGTTTGTGAGAAGATATGAATAGGTGTGAGGTCACAGGTCTCTAAAGGTCCTACAGGAAGCTGGGACTGGACTGCAAATGCAGTCAGGCCCCAGGGTAACCCAGGGACATCAATATAATCAGCTCTGGCTAGCTCACTTCATCTTGCCAGGAATTCGGATTAGCCACAACTCCCAGCAGCCCAATGCTCCTGTCCTATGTGAGAAGCTAAAGCAGTTCAAGTGAGACTTCATTTAGTGTCCCAAGCCAGCCATGTCAGTTATTTTTTAGCCTGTGAAATTTGCTGGAGAAGAGAGAAGGGAGACAGAATAAACAACAGAAACCTGTAGGGGGGCACTGACCCTCTCCTATCTCCTCCTTTGTCCTCAGCTTACTGCTGTTGGTGGCATCTTGCCCTGAACTGTATTGGTTCTGCAAGTCAGCACAGAAGCCAGTAAAGGTAGCTCTGATTCTGTAAAACTCAGTTTCCAACATGTAGGCTTCTAATTTTGCACACCTACCTCCATGTCCTGCGGATCACATCAAACACCCCAGAATATGTGTTATGCTGGTCTTGAAGACGAGCTCGCACAACTTGATAGGGATATGTTGCTGACACAGCAAATATTTTGGATACAGCTGCCATCATTATGTATTCCACAGTGTTCTAAAAGCAACAAAAATAGTCAGGCTTGCCTTAAGTATGGTTTAAATTAGCCAATTTCCCAAAATCTTATTTGATTTTTAAATGTACAGCTAAACAATACTCAAGATTTTTCCCCCCTTATAATACAACACATTAAAAGAAACGTCAATGTTTACTACATGCAGCGCTACAAGTAATTTATTGTAAAACATGTGTTGTGCCTTCTCATACTCATCAAGAGAAACACTTCTTCCAAAAGCAGCAACCTTTCTCCAACTTGCACCCAGTTTTCCAGGGTTTAATACCACCCCCTCTGGTTCCACAAAGTAAGAAAAGACCCTCATTCTTTCCTCTAAAATTCTCAAAACACTTGCCAAAGTAAGAAGTTGGTTTTCAAAAATAGTGAAAACCAGTTGCTTGTTCCTAAAAAAATGAGAAAGTATTATTTCCTTCTATATATTCTGTATTTCAATTAATGTATCAAGACTCTGTACATTTGGCTGCTGTATAACCTGACAAACGGAATCAACTTCTATTTATTCACATGCCACATCGTATTTTTTTTCTCCAGCATCATACCAATTTTGTATCGGATACTCTGTTTCTATACTTGTTGTATCGCTCTTTCAAGTCCTCGTAGGCCATGAACTGAAGCGCTCCATGCGACGTTCCAAACAGACCAGGCACAAATCCCTAAAAAAAGGATGTAACAGGGTTAAAGGGTAATCCACAAAACCTAAATAACTTGGCAGACCACAGCTCACACACCTACATTTGTCCTCCCTTAATGCACAGACTGTGCCTGCACAGCTGTGGCCGCTGCAGTCTGACTCAGAGCCAGCTCTGGGTTGGTGTTCTCGAGGGCGGGCGTCACACAAACATTTAATAAACGCTGCTTTTCTGACATACAGCCTGAAGTCACCTACTGAGTCACTGAGATAAAACAAGTGGCCCAGGGACTCCACCTCACAGAGAACAAGCTGGTAACACAGATTAGGATTGCAAGATCACAAATCAAGCTGTGGTCTTGCAAGTGTGCTGCTCAGTGCCTGCCCCTTTCCAGAGACTGGCACCGAGGGGTTTGGTTCCCACCTGAGACCAGTAAGGCAATGACAGACGCTGGCAACTCAGTGAGAAGGGCCATCAGGAGCAGAGATACAAAAAATTATTGTGATTGAGCCCTGGAAATAGATACGTATGTGTTTGCATGTGTGTCTCTCAGATACATATATATATTTCTATACTAAAAATGTTTGTGTCTATATAGAATCATAGAATCATTTTGATTAGAAAAGACCTTTGAGATTATCAAGTCCAACCATAAACCTGACACTGCCATGTCCAGCAGCACACCATGGCCTCGTGGGAGAAGAGAGCGAGCTGCTCCAGCACTGTCTTTCTTACACTCACTAACATATGAAAATACACATCAACCTTTAGCTTCAAAAAAGTTGAAACGAAGGGGGAAAACAGGTACTTTCTGAACTGTCTGCACAAGAAGGAGAAGGCAGGAGTTCCCCCAGGAGCAGGACTAGCTCCATTAAAATGAGCTGCCAGCTGCATAGGTTCTGAAAAGCACTAATTCTCTTTTTGAAGAGTTGGTCACTTACATTGAAAAAAATTAATAAATGGGGGATTAATCATCTTGGCCAGAAAGGGACTGAAAAGCTTGCTGCAAGCTGTTGGGGGACAATTATAATGGAGTAAGCGGTTAAAAGCACTCAAAGAACCGAAGTCTTAAAAAAAAAAAAAAAACGTAAAAACAAAAAACTGACCAGTTTTATTTCCTATGATCCATTCAGGCAAGAAAAAGAAATTTAAAAATGTGCCCAGATGCTAAATTCTGTGTTACACTAAAAGGTAAGCCCAAAATGTTGAATAAAGACTTATCAGTATATGATTAAAAGCCTGGAGAAGGAGAAAAAGAGGGATTCCCATAGGAGTCCACTGAAAAAGTGTTAACAAGACAAAATAATAAAATTGCAGAAAAACCCCTAACAACTAAAACTACAGCAGGCATGAAAATTGCACAGATAATACACAAAATACCACTTCAGGGATCAGCTTTCTGAATGCCACATACAGATTTCTTAAGTATTTCAGTCATTCAGGAAATGACTTTTTAGAGTTTCTTTGATAAATGAGGATAAATTTCTTCTCACAGTAGGAAATAATGGTCATGCACTCACCATCAGTGACCACAAACTGATGAAATGCATTAAGGGCTAGTAAAAGTCCCAGAAAAAACCACTTCCCCAAATGAGAACAAGTGGAATTAAACTACAGATCTGTATTTTGTCAGCTGTAAGCATGAGGTGAAGTTTGAAGCCAAAGGGCCCCAACAGAGGGAAAGGACAACTTTGGTTTTCAGAAATCCTGGATCAGAGAAGAAAATAAAAGTAATATAAAAACAGAAGGAGCAGAGAAAAGAAAAGTTATGAAAAATGTCAAAGAAAAATTATCTGGGTCAGCAGAAAAAGGAACAGTATGAAACTTATGGACAGTGATAGCAGGGAAAATCTTCACAAACATTTCCCTGGGATTAGACATTAAAACTACTAAAAGACAGTAGAAGTAATTGCTCTCCACTTGGAAAGAATTAGAATGATGTATTTATATCACAGAAGAATGAGGTAATACTTTCCCTGCCAACAAAAGAATTTTGAACAACCTTTAAGAGGGCTAAACTCTTAAACTTAAGCCAGAAGACTTGTATAACTTGTCTTAAAGTCCTAGAGTCCAAGAGTCCTAAAGCATCTACTGATGACAATTTATAAATAAATACCAGCATGCTACAAGTCTTGTGCTGATGAGAAAAGCTTCCAAAGACTGAGGGACCTTTAATGTTAGGCCAATATTAAAAAATGCAAGAAGGGAGTGAGGCAACTGTCAGCCAGTGTGCCTCAGTAAAATAAGAGCTGACCCAGGCTTCTACTGGTCATAGAAAACAATGTATTCTTATGGATAAGTGTTTCAAAGCAAAACTGATTTCTTCACAGCACTGATGTATCTTGGCTGAGGAAGTTTTTGAAACATATTCTATTTTCTTGTTCTTAGGATAATTTAATACAAAATTCTTTCTTGCCACAAAATTTGATAGATTTAATATTTATTTGATATGTAATATGACTGTAAAGATAAACTTTAAAATAATTTAACTTCATGTATTTTCTTGTTATTTTCTGCTTAAATATTTGAAATACATCTTTAGAAGATTTTTGCCATGACGGCTTGACAAAATGAACAGTTTCTCAAAGAATCCTGTTTGAATTCTCTTTTAAAGGATTAGAACAATAGACAGAATTAAATATGTAATTAGAAATTTAAATGGTAAGGCATATAATTCCGAGCAGAAGACAGAAGGAATAAAGAAGTATTTTAAAGTTGGCTTAAAGAGTTTTAAGTGCTGAAAATCTGTGACAAGAGGAAAATGTCCTGTTGGTTAGTTTCAAAGGTTACACATCACAGTAAGAAGAAACACAGGCAAATGTACACACTGGAAAGCCTGTGCTTCTTAGTAAAGAAAGGAACAAGGTTCATTTTGTGATGTGGTACTCACATCACTGCCTGAAGTGCTCGACAGCACTCAAGCCAGAGAAGCCTCTGCTATACGTTTCAAAAGAATGCAGCAAATACCCTTTGTAATCTCTTCAGTGTTGCCTTCATTTGGGTCCTCAGTGTGTCAAAGACCTGTACTATCCTAGTGCCCTACTCTGACAACTTGTGGAGACAAGACACTGAAGTCACCGTTATCATCTTGATTCCCTCATGGTGAAAAATGGTACCATCTTTTATGTGAAAGCTACTTACACTTACGTCTCTCTGTAAAACCTGTAACTTAAGTTAAAATCAAGATGGCCAAATCTCAGTGGATTTTGCTATGCACAAGTACAAAGACATACAAACCTTAAAGCTTCATATTTACAAGAAAAAAAACTACATAAGCAAAAGCATTGCAAAATAAAGAGAGCTAGGTGCCTTAGCCATTAAGGTACCAGAAAAAGTACTTTACCCTCAAAGCATAGAATCTTGCCTACCAAGGGTGAAATGACAACACAGAGGTGACTAAATATATTTCACTTGGTAACGAGCACACATTACTGGTAGGACTTTTGTTTTGCTGTCAGCATACTACATTATTATTCTCAGTCTTGATGCACCTGGATTTTATTTTAATCTCCTTAAATTTTCTGCATTTCCTGTATATTTTACTGTTGTTTATTAAGCACTGCTCTATTTTCAACTGCTGCTTCTATACCATCACTAAAAGAGAACAAAGAAAGCAGACACAGAAATATGGAGGCCATGAAGGATGTTAGTTGCATTCCTGACTGATGTCTTAACAGTCAGTCACTTTAGACAATACATCTAACAGTTTCTCAACAGCTCAGAGATATTTTATGTTTTCCTAAAAGCGCCAATCCTACAATCTTATAATTATTGTACCATGTTTGGTCTCTCCTACCTTATGCATGAAAAGAACAAGACAGCACTTGTAACATGAAGATGGTTGCATGACATTCAACTTAACAGCAAAGTAATTTTTAGAGCTCAGATCTCCAGCAGATCCATAGGTGTGTTCAAAGCACATAACCCCAAGCTGTTTTTAAATTCAGCCTGGTGTGCAGCAGAGCAGCTCTGTCCCCAGTCATCTCGGGGATGGAGGCCAAAAGACAAATCCTCATGGATGGAAGATGTGGAAGATCACTAACTGGATGATTACTGGTATAATGAGTGAAGGAAACTCCTTCTGCCTTTTCAAAACCAGGCCAAGTTCAAGAGGAACAACTTACTGAAGAATCCAGATTCAGATGAGCTGTATTTAATGAACAATCAATGCCCAGCAGAGCTCATAAAGACAGCTTTGATCCTTGCTAGAAAGATAAACGCTTCCTGACTTTACCAGGATACACCTTTCATGCCTCAAAGGACTGAAAGGATTTGCTCAGATCAGTAACAGTGTCTGTACTGTTAATAAAGAGCAATACTGAACTGCTTGGTCAGAAATACCATTCTTCAGAAGACAAATCTCAAACAGAAAGAAACTCCTTCCAGATTTTATTTCCAATTCTATCTGAGACAGTTGTTCTATTTGAGATCCTCTTATTTGCTGTAAGGTGGTACTATCTGAGATCCCCGTATCTGCTATAAGGAATGCTATCTAAAATGAAGATTCTGAGGAGAAAGAAAACATTTGTGTGTATTACAACTCCTGTGACTCAGGGCAATGAACAAAGCTTTAGCGGTGTGATTTCAAACAGAGCAAGAAAAATAAAAACTCCCCCAAACACTGAAATGGAGGAAGGCTAGAGTATGTACAAGTCAAAGAGCCACCTGAAGAGGTGCCTTTTCCCCCAGTATAGACAAGGCTGAGAGGGTCCTGATGGCAAATGGAAGTTGCTCAGTGTGCATACTTATGTAGGTCACTCAGGACCTATTCAGGTCACCTTCTTTGCAGATTTAAGCAAGTAATTTGCTCTTTCAAAGGAAGTAGCTGGTTTAGTCCCACACTTGCAGATTAACACTACAAAAAAGTGTCTAGTGCCAAAGGCGACACATGCTACATGCACGAATAATCTGAAAAGAAGGGCGAAAGGACATCTTTAAACCTAACAGATCCAAGAAACTGGAACTTATCTACATGGAACAGAGCAGAGATCCAGGCAGGCAAATCAGAAATCTTGACGATTTCCATTTAGGAATAAGTAAGGTGCCTTTTTTTTCCTCGTGTTAGAATTTGGCATTCATTGCCATGAAGCACACTAGTCTTACAGCACAGGAAATATCACATTTTTCACTGAAAACAAAAGAAGCTAATGTTCAATAATCAGGACAATTTCTAAGAGAAAGTGGTCTTGTTCCCTATCCCTGAAGGTGTTCAAGGCCAGGCTGGATGGGGCTCTGAGCAGCTTGGTCTAGTGGAAGGTGTCCCTGCCCGTGGCAGGAGGGTTGGAACTGGATGATCTCTAAGATCCCTTCCAATCCAAGCCATTCTGTG
>VYZQ01010332.1:10530-25734 GCA_013400655.1 Mystacornis crossleyi
GAAAAGATGGAAAATAGAAAATAGAATAGTGTGAAGGGGCTGAAATGAAACAGGATGTGCAGTGAAAATGGTTCCTTCTGGCCTTCTCCATATCCCACAGTGAGAGAGAAGACTTGGAGGCAATTACTGCTTCCACTGTCCCATAATACAGATCTTTTCTTGTAATTTTATCTTCAAGGAAACCGGTTGCTCTAATCACCCTGCTGGGTACCATCATATCTCATTTCCCCCCTCAGAAGTAAGAGCACAGAAGCATTTCACAAGAACACTGATGGACAAAGGCTGCGGCAGCACTCAGACTTCCCCAGACAAGCATTCCTTCTTTTATTTGATTTCTTCTTTTTTTTAATTGTTGTGGAGCATGCAAATGAGTGGACTCATCTCCCATCCTGCAGGGATCCTGGATCTGGCTCTCTCTTCCAGTTTTTTAGGCCTTGCTTTCCCTACATCAGAAATTCCTTGGTATTGTTACCTTGCTTCAATGGAGAAGTTAGTGGTGGGACAGAGATGCTGGGCAAGAGGAATCCCCTGTAGTTTGCTTCATTTTCAGCACTGCATTACCCTAGGCTCTTTAACATTCAAGGTGCCCAAAATAACCTCAGTTACTGAAGCCCAGTCTTTTCTTTTGGTTGACTTTGCCTGAGACAGGAACTCATTAAGTGTGGAGAGAGTACAGCTAGGAGGTCCTAAGGAGGATGGAGACAGTCAGGCAACTCTGAACTAAATTCAAATATCAGGTGGCTTTGACATCATGCACAAGTAGTCCATTAAACCTGTCAATCAGAAAGATACATGAATTTTCAGGGAATAGAGGGAGCCATTGGCAGTTCAGAAGAAGCCTGGCATTTAAAAATGAACTCTCTTCAGGAAAAATGATTGCTCCAAGATCCCCCTTGGGTGCAATAGCTTCTCATTTCTGTCTCCTAGAACCAGTCACATTAATAGAACTTGTCATGGAATCGAGCATTCAACCTTCCCCACTGAATTATCACATCTTTAATCTGCTTTATTAGTTTAATGGGGTTTTTTTAATAAAAAATATTTTAACTGTGTGTACACATAGCCTTCACATAGTTACATAAATTTTTACTGTGTATTTTTTAGAAGCTTCTTGCTTTTGGGACAGGTGTTCTATTTATTTGTGCTTTTGGCTGTAATAATTGTGTGGTACAATCATGTTTTTTCTCTCATGGTGCCTCCTTTGAGCTACTTGAGACTCTTTGCAGCTTCTGGCCAGGCACCAAGCACCTGCTGGTCCTTGAAGCCATACCAAATGATAGCTGCCTCTCAGATCTTAAGGGTATGTTCTCTGCATAGACATAGGAGACAATCAGGCTCCTCCGAGATCCAGGGCTCACTGGGCATGTGTTCTCCCTCTGCCTTTCATGGGGCATTTGGAGAACACGTGTCAGGTGCTGCTGTGTTTGTTCTCCTGTCTGCAAGGGGCCCCACAGAGGATTACAAACACTACCTTTTTGGTCTTAAACAAAAAGGGGGAATTGTGNCTGCTCCAAAAGACTTGTTTCTCTTCCCTCTGGTGCTACAGTCAAAAACATATCGTTCTGCATGGGCGAAAGCTCCTCTGGCAGCAAATGAAGCACTGACAATAAATACTTGCAAGGCTCTACAGAGAACAATTAGTATTCCAAACATGAAATTAATTTGTCGTTCGAATATAGGAACATTGTAATTTAGTTCATTTTTATTTTATTGTCAGATACAATTCATTTTCTACATGATTTTATGGTTGGATAGGATTCATTAGAAATTTTCCCCAAACTGCCTCTATTAAGCGAAAGAGTGGGGGCAAGATCCTTTCTGTTCTTTTCACTGCAAATGTTGTGCTGTCTTTTCTCCTGCAAATGAGCCTTAACTCTAATCTATCCACACACAATGGTTGGCTCTGTAGCCTTAGACTTTTTCCTAAAGTTTCATTTTAATTTTCACTGCTGAAGGAGATACTTCTCTAAAGATATTCAAATAAAGACCTAAAAAAAAAANGGTGATGTTTTTGGTAAACTATCTTACGGCTATCTTGTGGATATCTTACAGGTGGTGTTTTCACACCTTGTTGTTTCAGCTTTTTATTCTTAGGCGTTGTTATAGCTGACCAATAGTTATGAGAGGCTTTCATCNTTGTTTAACTATAGGGTGAATAGACAGTCCTCTTTCATGTCAGATTTTCAAAACTTGCCTTTAAGTTAGTTTTATTCAATTCTGTGCATTGTCCCTGTCTAAATACAGGGCAGTCCTTGAACTTCAGTGGAAGTGGACACTTCATCTATTATGGAGGACATAAGCAAGAAAGTACCAATAGTCAGACACCCCTCAAATGCTCAGCCATGACTTTGCTCAGCCAAATTTGCTCCATATTGAGACAGACAGTAAGAGTGCATCACTCTTTTCTGTGGGAAGGATAAGAAGTGCTGTGGAAGACATATTCCAGCCCTCTGCTCAGGTGAGGTGTCTCAGCAATGTGTCTTTGTCATCAAAATGTCATCTTTGTCATCTTTGTCATGTCTTCACCTACCATTCTCTTCCAGGACAGAGATCATCTCTTCAATTTGTATATTCGCTAATTCACTTTCATTCACTGTTGTAATTTTTTGGGGCTATTTTTCTTTTTTTGCTTGCTTGCTTTAACTGACAAAAAGTCTTCTATTAATAATATATTAGTAATTTACTCTCCAATCTCTTGCCAGAAAAGGGAGAAAAGAAAACATTACACACGCAAGACTCTGTGTCCAACAAATAAATAAATAAATTAAAAATGACTGCGTCAAGCATTTCTGAAAGTCAGTGTGCCTTAAAGGCATTTGAAATTCTTTATTGCTCCTCTGCCTGAGCCAGGCAGCCTGAAGTGCAGCCCTGGCTAGGGTCTGTGCTCAGATTACATTTGCAAAGTGAGGGTTCAAGGAGCAGGAGCAGGCAGGTACCAGTCCAGCAGTGGGGACAGGGACCCTAGCAGCAGGTACAGGGCTGGCTGTGGAGGGGCTGCTGCGGAGGTGTACACCCCCAAGGGTCTGCACTGGGCAGAGGAGGGGCTGAGCATCCCTGTTTAACGAGGAAGCATGACCTTGTGGTTAAAGCAAAATGAGGTTTGTGCTTCCTGATGCAAGTCCTCTGTGACTTTGAGAAAGTCATGTCAGCCTGCAACCATAAATATTTATGGATGTCCCAGATGTATTCAGGAGACTTAATGAATTGCAGCCAGGGGTGGGAGTGGTGATGAAGGATGCTGCAAGCTGCATACCTCTGGGTTGTGCAGTGGGATTTCCACATGACAAAGTAGTGCAGGAATGTGGTATGGCCATCTTGACTCCCACTGCAGCTGCCCAGCTCACTTCAAAGTCAGTGTCCGGTAGGTGTCAAAATACCTTGAGGGATCTGGCTCCTTTTTGAGCCCCATGTGACGGTGATTTGATCTGTATAAGTGTCACAGCAGATCTGACCTCTCTGGTACAGTCAGTCAATGACAAGGCTGATGACATCGAAACAGCCAGCACCAGCATCACCTGAGACTTGTTGGGAAGGTCTGTGAGCAGTCTACATTAGATCCCTGGATCTAATATTTAGTGTGGAGTGTATTTTTAGCAGGTAAAGAGGAAAAAAAATGGAGATGTCAATAGGTTTAGGTGCACATTTCTGACCGTGAACTGCTTAGTTCATATTTCATATATGTGTGTCTCTGCCAAGAAACTTGAGTAGTGTAAAATGCATGCTAAACTTCTTTTCTTCACTTACTCATTCAACTTCAGTGTCTTTCTCCAAAGTAAATGTTTGCTTATTTACAATCAAACATATAGAAATGAGCTGTAGTTGGCAAGTGAAATGTTATTCTGCCTTACTTAGAGGCTTTTTATTCCAGAAAAGTGAAGGACTTAAATTACAGGGCACATGATAAGTAGCAAAACAAAAGAGGATGATTTCCTATTTTTCGTGAGAGGGCGAAAAGGACAACATTAATGCTGAGGATCCAAATGAGTCTTCATGTTTTCCACAGCCAAATGCTGGCACACTCCATTCCTTTGCCTACCCTTGAAATTTTTTACAAATTTGACACAGTCTAATTAGTGACTATCAACCCCACGGCTGAGGAACTGCTTTCTTGGCCAACATCATAGAGGCTGAAAACCTGACAATTAAAAGGTATAAACTTCTTTTAGGAAGTGGTGAACTTTTCTGCTGGGTGTTCTGGGCCACTAAATTCCAAACAGAGAAATTAACTAAAAAACAAAACAAAACAAAACAAAACAAAACAAAACAAAACAAAACAACAACAACAACAACAACAACAAAGTAAACCAATAAATAAAAATAGATATGATTAGGATTTCTCTTGTTCTGTTATTTTGGATGCTTTTTCCAAACCTGGACAACATTCAGAGCATTTTCTGACAGACAAAGAACTATTTAGTCCTCATATGTATATTTGACTGGACTGCTGCATTCAGATATTGTCACGTCATGATTTCAATTCAATTATATTTGAAGAGGATGAGGAGATTAAAAACTCACAGGTGTTCTCCTAGGTTTTTGTTTTTTTCAAGAGCGTGTTCATTCAGTCGGCCTTGCTTTTGGAACACTCCGGCAGCTATCACTGATCAGTGGACCAAATCTATGCTACGTGGAAACATAGTGTGACTATGAAATAACTCTGTGGCATGACTAGAAATGAAAGAGAAAAAAGCAAAAAAGGAAAATGACAGAGTAAAAGCAGAGTATTGAGATGCCCTCTGATTCTTGCCCAGATGTAAGGGAAAGCCTCATCTGGAGTTATGCTGGCGGAAGATTTTCATAATAATCCTTTTCACTCTGTAATGACACATCTATAGCTACTGCAGTCTGAAAGCTCATCTGCTTGCTGCTGTCAGTAGCTAACTAGCTCTCTGGTGTTAATTGCATCGCTGGCAGCACTTGCAAAAAAACCCCCAAACCTGTGCTGCCTGCAGAAATGTGCAGTCTTATTGAGCCAGAAGACCAGACAATGTATAAGGTTTTATTTATGGGTATGTACAACTATAGATCTCAAGTATATTGTGTGGGGACATAAGTGTGACTTGAGCTTTGATAATTTGTCATTTGGACAAAACCCTGAACTTTACCAAGTGAGCAGGTATTTCAGCCTGCTACAGTCATGCCAGCCTTGCCTTCTTTTTTACCTTAGGCAATCCAATTTTATGTACTTAATGAATGAAAATGGCACTGGTACTTATTCAGTCTGTCTGCAATACTTATATTACCTGTTTCTTTATCTCTTTTACAAAACTATTTTGACAACAATCTGTAGGAAAAGAGCATGATATTAGGATACTGAAGTTGCTGCATAGTGAGAATACAATGAACTGGAAAATTACAGGGAGGAGAAATGGAGGAAGTTGCTGAAGTTGGACACTGATAGGAGATACTTGCCCTGGTGCTGGTCACTAATGTTTTTACAGAGCTTCAATGAATAGGTGATGGGCAAGGAGAAAGGCTTTTCCTGAACAGCTGGAGAAAATATTTAAAGAAAAATACATCAAGTGGACCAAAGCATGAACTCAGTGATGAATCAAGGTGTTATTTAAGGGATTTGGGGCATTTTTTGGAAGTTTATTGCTGATTTTCAGCAACATTACTGGTTTTCTGAGCTTATGTTCAGGCATACATGTAAGACAGCTTTATGTTTGTTTATGTTTGGGTTTTAGTACACCTGTATGTATTTTGACATTTGTATGCTTTGATTTTACTACCATACAGGAGAAAACGGACTAGATGAGGCCATTTCCACAAGCCATTTAATAAATCAGTGAAGCAAAGGTGAGCATTTTAATGACCAATTCGAGATACTGAGCCGTGAGCTTAAACACATTAGCTGTGTCTCATTATACATAAAACAAACACATCAGCTTAAACACCTTGAGTGGTAAATATACACAGTCATATATTATTAACCAACAGTGTGAAAATATAAAGCTCTTTGCAAAGCTCTGGAAAAGGAGGGAGGTGGAGCACTAAGGCAAGTTTTGTGTTGGGAAGGTCATCAGTTTGCTGAGGACTGTGTACGTGGAACGAGGTAGGACTGTGAGTGCTCCGTGCTCAAGAAGTTCCATCAGGGAGTGGAAACAGTGGTAGGGAGCTGCAGAGGGTCAGCAGAAGCTGCAGAGTAACAGATGTGAGGGGACAAAACTGAGTCCACAATGCACTTTTCAAGCCAGGAATCATCGGCTGGTTTTCCTTGGATTTTAATATTCCATTACAGTGGTCAGGTGATGGTGTTTGTGCCTCCTACCCTCCCACAGAGCAGGGAGAATTTGGAGTATGTGACAGTAATGTATGATTATCCCCAGCTGCACTACCTAAAGATGGATATCAAATTAGATTTTCCATTAGAGACAAAAGCCTGTATTGACCCCCAGAATGCTTCGACCGTGTTGCAAAATGAACACAACATTGCGTCAGATCAGAACTTACCTCCAAAGCTCAGAAAGCACTCTTCTCAATGAGGCATTTTTTAACAGATATTGCAGAGCCCAGCGTGTTTTAGAGTTTTCTCCAACATTTCAGTGAAATAAATACCACAGGTGTAACTCAACAAGCAAGCCTCTGTATTTTCTCCAGCTGCATGTTTGTTCCAGTTTTGTTTTGGCATATGATGCAATTCCTTTTCCTTTTACTCCTTATTCACATGGCAAATTGTGTAACTTGAATTTTTTCCTAACATATATAAAGGCTGAATCATCTGTGTCTCCACCTATGTTTTTCTTTGCAGATCAGTCCATAGAGCAGAATTGTTTAGGATCTAGATGTTCAACTCTATGTAAAATATAGTAACATTTCTTTTCTCTTATGAAGAATATCTTATGCTTTCCAAAGATTGTACAAGGTTCTTCAAAATGTTCTTTTCTGATTTTCCTAAAGTGACAGAACAGAGAGAGATTTCAGTTTATGAATTTTAAATACTAATTTTGAAGGAAAAGATCAAATTCATCTATTATTGTCATTACCAACACTGCCATCACAAATATTTGCAATGCTTCATGTCACATTTTTTCAAAATGTTCCAAGAAAGGAATGTACTGTTTTGGCACAAAAGAAAAAAAGTGTGACTGACTTCAGTAAGCCTTAAAATAATTCTGCAAATTAAGAATGTAATTGATCTAATTGTTGGGGGGGCACATAGGTATATATCTGGAAGGTTTGGAGCTTTCTTTCTATTTTTCATGACAACTATAAAAAACATTTTGCAAGATCTTTCTCTCAACCAGAAATAAATCAACATGAGTCTGTAGAAAAGGGGCTGATGTCAAAATCTGGAAAGTTTTTTTGTTTGTTTGTTTGTTTGGTTTTTTTGTTGTTTTTTTTTGTTTGCTTGTTTGTTTGTTTGTTTTTTTTCCCCTGAGTGACAGACTACTGCGTTGCATGTAGGTCTAGTGTGAAAGGGTTCAGGGTGCCCCAGGTTTATCAGTTAGCCTTTTCCTAGCATTTTTCCTCAGGATTTAGGTGAAATCACACCTCAGGTTAGCAAGGAAAGTACAGTAGCTGTACTTACAAGCACTGGTTTGTTTTATAGGAGAGATTGAAGTTTCATGGTTTAAAAATACTAATAAGTCAGCTGAAGAATTTTCAAAATGTTAATCTTAAAACCATTCTTGTTTACAGAAGATTTAAGTAAAAAAGAAACCTTCATATATTTTTTTGGCTGTTGTGTATACAATGCAAACCATGTCCTTCTCATTTGAGAGTTGCATATAAATGCAGGTAGTAAGAACTGTGTTTTTAATAACTGAAACATGAAATAGCAAGACAGGTCAAAATTAAGGTGTCTTGTTGAGGACTGCATAACAAGGGGTCTTGAATGCTTCAGAGGGGTGAAGTGCTTTGGTAGAAGAGAGAGTGAGGTGGGTCACTGCAGCTCATACCTGTTGCCCAGAACAAGGCAGCTGCAAGACAGACAAGGGTGAAGAGTGGCAATTTTTCACATGCTCAGACCAGCAAACAAACAAACATCTGTCATCCTCTCCCTCTGCTACGGAGCCCTCACCTGTCTTTCGACACCTGACCCAACAGAGACCTCACCCCAGCAGCCCAGCCCAGCAACCCCAACCCTCACCCCTGCCTCCTCCCTCCTCAGCTCCAAGGCAGTGCCTACAGGACGGGCACACACACACACCACATCTCTCCTCTGTTCCCTTATTGTTTTTCTGTGGGTCAGCAGTAATGTCCCTGTGAAATATGAAAGCAGAGCAATGATTTCATAATGGCTGTTGATAAAAACTAATGAACCATCGCAGGTACTCAGCCACAATAGGCACGGGATATCAATGAGCTACTTGATGCAATTGAATTGCTAGACACTTAAAATGCATCCTTTGGTATTCCGGCCCACACCCAGCCTGCCTAAACTAATTCCACTACCTACAGTTGTTACACAGCCAGACATCATGTGAGTGTTTTTGTATATTAGCCCTGTGTTTGTTTTTGATCAGCTTACATGGCAAAGAAAACCAAGACAGGATGCTTTGAGTCTGTTTACCCCGTCTTCATCTACTGCCAGCGGTAGCTGAAATGATTGAAATTTGAACAAGGAGATTAGGCAAAGAAAACAGGATAGCATATGATTGTGCTATGATTTTCCCTTTCATAGCACATCTGAGACAATTTCTCACCTCCCTCTCACTAACATCGTGGAGAGTGAAGACAAGCCCTGGACTTAAGACATACAATCTAGACTTCAGGGAGAAAAGAAAAGGTTTTGTGGAAGACAAGGGCAAATCACGGACATGATTTGAGCATTTCAAAGGATCAGCATGAGCACCAGGCATGCTTATTATCCGTTTACTGTCCAAAGGTGTAGGTTTTTGCAGCTATCATTATATTACTGGAGTGGTCTCTGTGGAAAATGAACAGCAATGGCAAAGCCACAAACAGACTGGAGACTCTAGGTTTCCCTTTTTATGACCCAAGTAGTTTACTATTGGGTTTGCAAACTTGCTATACAATGGAAAGGGTCAATTAGGTTCGAGACAGGAAATATTTTTTTATTGGGGCAAAAATAAATTTCATGCAGAACTTTCTGTTTATTTTTTTTAAATTGCTTTAGCCAAGAGATATTTCTGAAGTAAATGTATATTTTGTTTTAAAATGTTTCTGATAAATATCAACATAAAAGAATTTTGAAAATATCACTTGGTTTTCAGCCTTCCTGTTCACTTTAAAGTGAGGACAATAAAAAATAAATAGTTGAAGTTATATTCTCCCCTTGTTTAATTTCATTGAAACCTTTCATCATGCCTTTTCCTGTGGACATTTTTTCCTGTGGACAAAATGAAAAAATGAGATAATATGAGGAGAAAGTTTGAAAATTAGATTTCCAGAGGCCAGCATGATCTTCAGAGCATAGCTTGAAGAAAGTCACTGCACCCTGATCTGTGTCTTCTTCTGGACTTGTGAATTGGAGCTAGCACTGTTTTCCTCAGAGAGGTGGCTGGGAGATGAAGAAGGGTTTGTGTCATGCGCTGCAGTAATTTTTAATACATAGCATTCAAATGACTTCTCTCCCCGTTCCCCGGCCCCCCCAACTCTGGTGGTGATCAGTCTGGGGAGAATGGTGTAATGGTGTGTGTGGGTAAGACAGAGAGGGATTGCTGTGCTACGCTGGGAGAAGCTGAATTTTTCAGGATGTGCGTCTGTGGCTCACAAGCTCCATCTGCTAGAAAGGGTTTTCCTTTCACTGAGAGTCCTGGGCCAGGGTACAGACAGCTGAGGAGACCTGGACCTTCTTCACTGCCAGTCTCATGATAATTCCCAAAGCATCACCTGGCAAGAGATCTGTTACACGCTGCAGAGCTCTGGGACACATCCTGTTCTGCACTCCTATTCCATGTTTGTCACTACTTTGCAAACTGCTCCTGTTCCTTTTAATCCTCTGTCATCATGGGATTAGGTCTTTGGATGGCCATTCCATCACAGGCAATTTATCTCCATCAGCTCCATGCTTGCCCACTCTTGCAATTCCTGCAAACTTTGTTCAACTCCCCTTGAAATCAAGAAAAATCAGTCTCTGAATAGCAGAGAGCTTTCAAGGGGATATTTTTTGATGGATTTGGAAAAATATTGAGGCTTGCATGATCTTAGTGGCCTTTGAACTGCCATCAATCTCCCACCCGCCACATAACATAATCATTTCCCTGTGTGAAACGCTTAGCCTACCATTTGTGAGGTTTTGATCAATTGAAGGTGAAGCATTCACACTGAATTTTTAAGAAAATGGATGAAGAGTGAAGGGAGGCATGCAGCTGAGCAGCAGCTGATGGTGAGAGGAGCCACTGCCTTCCCTAGTGGCTGCAAAGTTCAAACACCTTTGAATTTATGCTTCTTGGACACTTAAAATTAAGACATAGGTACAAACTGACTAGGCAGCAGTTAAATTTCTCTTCAGAGGTCTAGGTCCGGAAGGACTTTTTGGTATTTAATTGAGTGAAAAAGCACCCCATGTACTCAACACCAAGTATCTTCTCTGGCACCCATTTTGCACAGGAAAGGACAGAACTTTGAATAGAAAAAGGATTTTTTTTTCTTTTTCCACAATGAATAAAATAATAAATTAGGCATGAATCCAATTAAGATTTTAAAAAAAAGAAAATTCATTAAAAAGTTAAGTTTGGATGCCAGTAATTTTAGAAAATGCAAAAATATTTATTTTTAGAATAAGCAAAGAGAAAATTCTCAACTTTTCATTTCATAGGGCTATTTTTAAAAATAGCAGAATGGTCTAAGAATGATAGATTAAATAAAAAGGCTAAATACTTCCAAAAAGGGGGTAAAAAAGGTATATTTTTTAATAATCATATTGAGTTCAAGAAAAACACCCATACTATGTTTTTATTTTACCTAGACAATGTCTTCCCCTTTTATTTTTTTCCCACTTCAAATATCAAAGGAATAAGAACCACACAAACACAGTACTTGCTGGTTTTTTCCTGTAGGACCTCTCTTCCTGTTTATTATTCGTCCTTGGAACTGTTCTTCCCATCATCATCAGGATTCTCTGCATCTCGTTTACCCAAACCGCTCAAGACACTTTCTATATCTAATCTATTTAAACCGTGTTGAAGAACCCTTCATGGTAACTTCTCAGCACTGAAATCTAATCTAATCCATCAGCCAAGAGTAGTTGCTTTATAAACACTAATGGCCAGATGCTGTTACCCTTTCCTCAGACTGAAATCGATTGCACTACTCAGTTCGGAATAAAGATGTCAGAATCTGTCCCTCAACTCATAATACCTAATTCTTATCATCATTTCACAGCTGGGGAAACTGAGGTACTGTGAACTATAGCTGCCAAGGGTAGCACAGCAGTTCATCTGAAAATAAGAAAATAGAAGTCCAAGCTCACAGCCCCAGTTCCCACCAGCCACAGTTAAATCACTGCTCGAGGAATTGGCTTGTGTTTTAACGCGTGCAATACATTCAGACTTCTGCCTTCGGTAATAAAGTCTTAACTGTGAAATAACAGTCCACAACCATCATGTTTACTTGTGCTTGACTGTAGGTTGCTAGCTGAATAGAAATTGCTTTCTTGAGATGGCTGAAAATAATAATAAAAAAAATTACAGTTGATCAGGTTTGTCCTCACCATGAGTTACAAGGAGAGCAAGGTTATAAACCAGATTTCAGGCTGTGCTGGGCTGTATCTCCTGCTCTAGATGGCCACAGGACAAAGCAACATTCTAGGAAAATAATTTCAGTTTGTTTAAAAAGAAAAAGAAATAGTACTAATAATGATGAAAGTAATTGACATTCAAAGGAGTCCTCGAGCAAATTTGATTTGAAGGAATATTGCTGGCATAGTGTCTGAGATTTTCTCCTCAAGTCAAATATAATAGCCATATATGAAGATTAATATTTCTAGGTACATCTGCATTTGATCCAAATTCTTCAAGTTACTTGTTTCTCCCCTTATTCCCAACCTGCTGTTGTAAAATTACATCTGTGTGTTATAGAGGGAAGCAGAAGAAGTACACAGTGGTTCCAAATTTCATATGTTGCAGTTACATGACATCACACATTTAAGGAAGTAAAAAAAAGAAACCCATGGAAAAGCATATAAATTTTATTATCTTATTTTTTAGAGATAAATGGGATTCAGATAGCAGGAAGAGCTTGAATTTCTCCACTAGTTACAAAATACTCCCCTGATTCTGTACAGTTATGTGCCTTTCCTCCCCACAAGAAGATGAACTCTCAGCTGATGGTTGGAGATGCTTGTTAAAGAGAAGGCATAGCCTGGAGAATGGGATGGGCAGATGGGATGTTTGAACCACAATTTCCATGAGATAATTGTGATAGCATTTCAGAAAAGAAATGCCTGTATGTGAAAAGCAAAACAGCACACTGTCACAAAAGAAACACTTGCGAAATCTAAGACCAAATGAAATAAAGAAGGCAATCTTAAACACAGGAGCAAAAAACCCTGATGAGATAAAGATGAAAAATATTGCCATAATCACATTAATGAGCATAATGTCTGAAGTGTTACTAAGAGCATGGCTAGATAGCTGATTAAAAGTATAGAAAATGTCCTTTTCCCAGGTTTGAATATGCTGTGTGTCAGCCAGTTTCAGCCAAAGACCGTAAAAGCTATATAAGGATATTACATGAATTTCAACAACAGTGCCCTCTTGAATAGTTGATTTTAAAAGTTTAAGGATTAGTGTCTTGACAGCATGAATGCTGGCTTTTTTCATGGTGTCTCAGTTTGAGACTAATTAGGAGGAAATATCCTGAGATGAACAAGTACTCTAACGGAAGGCAGGTTTTGGCAGCCCCTCCCCGACAGGTTCGAAAGGAATTTCTTGGAGGAAAGTTAAAAAAACCTGTTTATTTAAGAAGCAGGGTGCACGAAGGCACAAGAAAAAAAATTAATAACTTTAGATAATAAACTTTCTCATTGTGGAGAAAGATGGTGGATTTTTTAGAGTCCTGCTCAGCTTCTCCCAAGGTCCTCTGGACCCAGTGTGCAGTGCCCCAGGGCCTCCACTCTGGGCCACGGTGTGGGGCTCCTGGCGATGTTGTAGTGTTTCAGACTGGAGCAAAGCTGAACAGTTCCAGAAGAAGAAGAAGAAGAAGCCACAGTCCCGGGAAAACTTCTTGCCTCAGCTAACGAACAAGAAGCTAGCTAAAAAGCAAAGAATTTTTAACTCTCCTACTCTCTCCTGAGAAAAAGAGCTGAGCACTGGGGAAAAAACTGAGGGAGCTATCTGTGTTTTCAACACAGGCCGCTGAAAGAATCCCACCTGCTTCCCCCTCCCTCTTCTTGACCTAGTTTAAGGGTACAGGACTCATGTCTGGGCTTAAAACAGACGATAGGGAATACAGTATCATACAGTCACCCCAGGACACATGGTAGGTGGCTTCTGCCTGATGCACTCAGAGCTCCTTCTCCCTTCCTTTGCATATCCCTCTAAAGAGTAAAAGCCAGGAACTGACAAGGGCTCTCAGTCTCATACTCTGGGGTATGAGTCTGGAAAACCTTGGAAAATTGACTCATTCTGATGAAATGGCAGGGCTATTTTCTTTTGTTCTGTGTCAACAGAATATTTTAAAGTATTAGAACCTGCTGGTGTCGAAATCTGCTTCTTTTTTTCTTTTTTCTGATTTCATTCTGCTCACCTGAAAAAAAGAGACAGCTGTGTCAGGCCTGAACATGGGATTACTAAATGATATTCAGAAAAGGAAGGGAGAACAAGTGGGGGAAGTAGAGCATTTCAGAATACCAAGCACAGAGCCCACTGTAGCACATGGATACCTTTTCAATACCTTTTCTTTTCAGTTACAAATTGTTGCATTTAAAGATAAGAAGATACCATTTGACATTCTTGTCTAACTTCTCAGAGCCAGATAATTTCAACTAGTAAAACTTGCATCAAATCTAGTTCAGAGAGAGAGGTTTTCTGACCAGATTTTTGGAGGAAGGTTTTACTCAGTCTGTTCTTACCTTTATTCTCTGTCACTACCCAAAATGAGCCTGGGGAAAATAATCTGTTGTGAGCAGTTATCACCATCGATAGGCTGAGTGTGTTACAGGAGACAGGGCTATATAAAGGATTATACTTAAACTATATTTAATAGAAGAAATGCCATCTTCTAGTAGAAAGTGTTCCATTGTTCATACATTCATAGACTCAATAATGCTATAATTGCTATTCACTGCAAATAAGCTTCTTGAATTCAGTTCAAAGCACAGCTGAACTCATGCTGGAGACAATTTTTCTGCCAGCATAGACACCACCACCCCATTAGGAATCACAGTTGAAATCTGTTTGGGCTTATACAGACAAACTAGAAAGGAAAAGGAGAGAGAGACAGAGAGAGAAGATATGGATCTGTAATTACAAGTGGCAGAAGGACGTGGTTAAATTCATTGGGCATCAATACCGGCAATACTACCAGATATCTGCAGAACGTCTTGTCTGTAAACATTGTCTGAATTAATCACAAGGAGAGACAGTGCAATAATTGTATTTTATTAAAGCCGAACAAAAGACTGTGATACTGTTCTGAATAAATGAGCTAACTGTAAAATGACCCACTTCCCTGAGACCTCAGCCGTAGCCAAAATGTGGCTCATAAATTGTGCTGGAGTGTAGTGGTGTGTTTTCCCTTTTAGCTAAACTGCCTGCCCCCGCCAAGTTGTCCTCCCTCGCCCCACCCCTATTCCTAACCACTCCCTCGGGTTCTCCGCATTTGTTCTGTACCCTAATCCCGCCCATGTACCGCCCCTGTGCCCTGGGACCATTAGTCCCTGTGCTCTCTCCGCCCACCACATCCCCATACAAAATCCAGCCTCATAGCCGGTGACGGGCTTTCTGCTTAGGGGAATCAGCCCATGTGGTCCTGTCTGCCTTTGGGACCATGTGAATAAAGATCCTCTGAGGTCCCCATGCGGGGAGCCTTCTTGCCTCCTTTATCGCCGCCGTGTTGCGGAGGCTGACAACTAGCTGGAGCACCGTGCGGGGCAGGCAGCCCTGCTGCGCTCTCTGGCAAGGCTGTGGCTGCCATTCCACTGGCAGAAACTACAGACCACGACACTGGAGAGAGGCAGATCATAGGGGAAGACCTGCAGAACCACCATATAGAGCTACTTAGGGAAATGGGTCTTGAGCGGGAACAATCATTAAGCCAGCAGACTTGGTCCATCTCTTTCATTTTTTTTTTTTT
>VYZQ01010337.1:17285-34465 GCA_013400655.1 Mystacornis crossleyi
CAGATGCCCACCAAGCTGCTTTGTCACTCCCCTTCTTTGCAGGCCAGGGTGGGGAGAAAATAAGAGAAAAAAATTCATGTGTCAAGATAAAGGCAGTTCAGTAAAGCAAAAGCTTCACATGAAAGCAGGGGAAAACAAAAGATTTATTCTCTACTTCCCATCAGCAGGGGATGTCCAGACACTTCTTGGGAAGCAAGTCTTCAGCATGTGTAGTGGTTGGCCCAGAAGACAAATGTCGCAATAACTATTGCCTACCCCCTTTTCCTCCTCCTTTCTCTCAGCTTTCATTGCTGAGCAGACCTCATATGGTACAGAATATCCCTTTGGTCAGTTTGAGTTGGCTGTCCTGGCCGTGTTCCCTCTCAAGATCTTGCCCACCCCCATCCTCCTGCTGGGGGCATTGAGAGAGGGCACCGATGCTGTGCCAGAGCTGCTCAGCAGCAGCCAACGGACTGGGCTGTTATCAGCACCTTTCCAGCTACNTGTTGTTCTCATCTTTACACTTTTGTATAACATGCCTTTCAAGAAAATTAAGAACACACGATCTATCTGTAAATTTGTTTAATATGCAAGAAACCAGACAGCATCTTTTGCATTAAAGCTGTCTCAGTTGGCTTGGTAAAATTTGAATGACAAGGTAATACTTAATGTTCAAATAGTATTAGTACAGCTCTGATCATTCTGCTAGGTGTACAAAGAAGCTGAACTGCTCCGTGTTGCATGACGCCGGTGTACGAGAAATGTATGAGCATTTTAGTATTGCTTTTATTGAGAAATCTATGCTCTTGAATGTAAGGGGGGCAATATCCTGTATATTGTGTTTAAAATAGTGTTGAACTTTTTTGTACTTCTAAGTACATTTCTACTACTAAAACATTGACAGAAAGAAAAAAGATTATTTCAAAATTTACAGCAAAGTTTTGATGCTGGGAGACTTTATCTAGGTTCCTTAAATAAAAGCACTTTTCCTAGTTGAAAACTTTCCTTGACTTCAGTGGTGGTTGACCTTGGCTGGACATCAGATGCCCACCAAGCTGCTTTGTCACTCCCCTTCTTTGCAGGCCAGGGTGGGGAGAAAATAAGAGAAAAAAATTCATGTGTCAAGATAAAGGCAGTTCAGTAAAGCAAAAGCTTCACATGAAAGCAGGGGAAAACAAAAGATTTATTCTCTACTTCCCATCAGCAGGGGATGTCCAGACACTTCTTGGGAAGCAAGTCTTCAGCATGTGTAGTGGTTGGCCCAGAAGACAAATGTCGCAATAACTATTGCCTGCCCCCTTTTCCTCCTCCTTTCTCTCAGCTTTCATTGCTGAGCAGACCTCATATGGTACAGAATATCCCTTTGGTCAGTTTGAGTTGGCTGTCCTGGCCGTGTTCCCTCTCAAGATCTTGCCCACCCCCATCCTCCTGCTGGGGGCATTGAGAGAGGGCACCGATGCTGTGCCAGAGCTGCTCAGCAGCAGCCAACGGACTGGGCTGTTATCAGCACCTTTCCAGCTACCAGTGCAAAGCACAGCAGTGTCAGAGCTGCTGTGGGGAAATGAGCTCCATCTCAGCCAGACCCAATACACCTTTTTAGAGTAGCTCTCCAGATGAGTTAAGAACATATAATAGGAGGTGAAAAAATTTGAAAATACTGTCCTGAAATGTTCTGTACAAATCTGATAAATTGCAGTAGATGTGGCAAATTTTTAAGATAAGCTAGAAGCATGCTTGTTTAGTAATGTTGAGTTTTCCTCAATCCTTGTCATTTTCTCTTCCAGCTCATCTATTCTTTTAGTATCTCTGCTTGCCTTAGGTTTTGCTGCCTTTTATATGTCAAACTAATCTCCTAATTCTATGAATCTTCCCTACAAATTTCTCAAATTTGAGATTTCTCAAATTTGAAAACATGCTTTTTGCTTTCACCCATTTACTTTCTAGATCAGACTAAAGTTACTGTTCTTCAAAGAAAAGAACAGGAAATACCTTTTTAGAGTATCATACTGATGAATAATCCCTCTTATGGATTTAAAAGATTTGTATAAACACACTGTATCCAGATACTCTGATCCTTGATAGAGCCTATCTCTGAATTCCACCTTCTTGCTTGACGTTCTCCCATACAAAATCAGATGCTGTTGTCCTGCAGCTTGGAATTGTACCTCACCTGACCTTCATGTATTCCAGTTGTGGTTGGGGATACAGAGGTAATAAGCTTGAGACAGCTCGTCTACCATGGCAGCAGAGTAGGAAAATACATAACACAGTGCTTGGCAAAGAAACTTCTTGTCCATTTTTGTGCCAGCACTCAAGACAGTCCCTCTGCACCTTTCTTATAGAAATTCTTTTTCATTGTTCTGGGCAAGGGATACCTTGAGCTAAATTAGCTGTGTATGTTCAACTGTGAAACTCCAGAGCATTTCAAGTACTGTAAACTCACTGCAGTATATTGGGTATGAATAGAGATGTCACTGTTTTGTGAGAAAGAGCCAGAAATAATCTTGCTAAAAACTTGTGATCATCATTCCAGTGGTCTTTGTTTTAGTTGCAGTACTTCAACCGAGACCCAAATGCCTTTCACAGTCCTACAGAGTATATTTGGCCAAGCACATCCCATGCTGCAAAACAGAAGTTAAAGACATCTGATCTACTCAGCAGCAATTGCATCACTTTTCCCCTTTTACTTCAGAATTTATTGAATCTAAACCATACTAGTATTCTGTTGTGTAATCTTTTTTGGATATGTTTTTCTTTGGCTTCTTGTAATTCCTTGTGAGTAAATTTGTATAGTTAAATCTCTAAGGTTTTTTCTTCTCTTAACACTGTAGCTGCTTTTGTCATGGTCTTTCAATTGGATGTATCTGAATTTTTTTATTCCTGAAGATTCTGCAAAACTGTCTTTTCCCTATCAGTCTTCAGTACTCTTCTTCCCTAACCTGAGAGACTCCTGATGCCAATTTCTTAACACCAAGTGGCATTTTTAACCTTTTCCCAGTCACTACCTGTATTGCAAAGCATTCTGCTAAACTGATTTGTGAGGCTTCTTGCTTTGCTTCTTCCTTTCAAAAACAAGTGTAAGGGAATAATAAAAATACAAGATATAATTGGAAGAAATTGCCTGAAAACTGTCATGTAATATTGAATCTGCTTTTATAGTGTGGTCTTTCATAAATAGATTTTAAGCGGGGTGTGGTGAGGCTTGTTCAGTGTATCCATGAGAGCAAGACCATTTTTTCTTCCCGGTTGTAAGTTTGTCCCAGAAATGAAGCTTTGGGGAGAAGAAACTAGTTGCACATCGAATTTGATGAACGGTTTTGTTTTTACTTAGCAACATTTGATGGTCAAAGGATTTCAAATGCATGAAAATTGAATACCAACTTTTAGATTGGGATAATGTTCTAAGTGCATTGCAAGATAAACTGTGCAGGTGATGAAATATACTTTATTAGACAGGCTGATATGATTGGGCAAATAGTGATACGGGGTGTACTATTGAGTTTATGAAGGTTAGTGCAACAACTAGAAAGACTGGTTTAGTTCATGAGAAGAGGGCAGCATGCAGTGGTGCAACATAAAACTAAAGGAATTTCTTCATACAAGAAGGAGTAGGAAGGGTTGTCATTTATATTGTAAAAACTTTGGGAAGTGCCATTTTAATTAGTGTTTTGAAATCTGCTAGTGAAGAGAAGAGAGGAAGAAATGTAGAGGTTCTGTTTCAATAGCATGAACTAATGGGTATTGACCTGAGACAAGTCAATTAAAATTGATTTCTCACAAAGGTCAGCACTTGTTTAGTATTGAATTTGAATGTCCAGGTTAGCAGAGAAGGCAGTCAAATCCTCTGAAAAATCAGGACTCTGATATTTAAGTGCTTTTTATGTGGTATCCAAAAGTAGAGGGCAGACAACCTTGGCTGTCTCTTTTGTGTGTGAAACTGGGTGTTCGTGAAGATACTCTGTATTATTATCATTGAGTGTTACCTTAGTTCCTTGGGAAAAAGTTACATTTGAGCTGATGTTCTCAGAACCATCACTTTGAGCACTGAACTTCTTGTATTTTTCTTCTTTAAACCAGTTTCAAGTCTTCTGGTTTTTATCTTTAATGTTTTTAGGTTGGAAAGATAAATTGGACAAATTATGTCTACTGACCCATACTATCAAAACTTACTTCTTATACTATGATTGCAACCATAACATAAGCTTCTGTAAGCTACTCAAGATGCTGGTATTTATCTTCCTTTTGTCTTTCCTGGATAGGAGAGAAGTATAAATTTTCTGCACTCAGCATGACAGCTCTTCAGAAGACTTGAAAAATGAGTCTTGAATCCCATAGGTTAGTTCCAAATCCTGACTAGACAGTCACCTTATTTAGACTCCTGTGTCTTTCTCTTTCCTTGCGGTTCATACATACATGTGGTCCTTCAAATGTGCTTTCTCCTTTTGCACACTGACTGGGCTTTTAAGTGAAAAATCTGAAGAGGGACCGGTCATCTCAACACTTGATTGACATCTGCGTTACTGTGGTCTTTGGCAAAGAAGAGTAATCAAGAGAAAATCCTCTGTAACCCTCGTGATGAATGGACAGGCAGACTTCTTGAAGCTATGCTCCTTGTTCTTTTAAGCATTGACATAGACACTTTATTAGAAACTTGGAAACTTGGCCAAAGGTGTAGCTTTTCAAGGAGGCCACAAAAGACATCTCCCTGGAGCTGACATTCCCTCTTTTTTCCATTCCTTTGAAATTTAAAATCTTCTGGTTCAAGTGTTAGAATTTTTAGAGCTTCCCAGTGAAATGGAAATTGGCCTGACTAGGCTTTTCATGTGGTATTTGCTTGTGTGAGTGTGTTTGCACACATGTGGATGTGTTGGGAGTTTTCTCCCTAAGGAGGGGAGGGGTGGAGGGATTTTAAATCAGATTCATCACATTGGGAAAGTTTAATCCAGTTACTTGTTTGCCTAAGTTATAAGCAACAGATTTTTATAATACAAAGTGTAGGTCATCGTGACTATTCAGACCCTGTTGTTTCTCTGTGCTTATGATTATGCAAATATTTTTCTGTCAAAAATTATTGAAATCCTAATTTTTCACGAAATGTAACAGATAACTTTACTGCTACCTAGATTAGAAGAAAAGAAATATCAATGGAAGGAGACAGCCAACATTAGAACATATGGTAGAAAACTTAATAATGGCATGGCACGTTCATTCTCTCTGAGGTTGGGGAATTAAAAATGTAAAAACACNNNGTGTGTTTGCACACATGTGGATGTGTTGGGAGTTTTCTCCCTAAGGAGGGGAGGGGTGGAGGGATTTTAAATCAGATTCATCACATTGGGAAAGTTTAATCCAGTTACTTGTTTGCCTAAGTTATAAGCAACAGATTTTTATAATACAAAGTGTAGGTCATCGTGACTATTCAGACCCTGTTGTTTCTCTGTGCTTATGATTATGCAAATATTTTTCTGTCAAAAATTATTGAAATCCTAATTTTTCACGAAATGTAACAGATAACTTTACTGCTACCTAGATTAGAAGAAAAGAAATATCAATGGAAGGAGACAGCCAACATTAGAACATATGGTAGAAAACTTAATAATGGCATGGCACGTTCATTCTCTCTGAGGTTGGGGAATTAAAAATGTAAAAACACAACATTTCTCACGGTTTATGGCAATAGCACAATGAAAGCATGTTATTTAGATTAGTCATGTACAAAAACTCAGCAGGATTCTATAGGAGTCTGTCTCTAAGTAAACTTTATGAAAAGTCAATCACGCTTTTTTTGATGTCTTCCTTATCCATCTTCTTTCTATATATAGACTCAGCATTCCAAGCATGCCAGTTGTGTCTCTCTAGAGAAACAGTGTTTATTAGAATTAGACAAAGAACATAACCCCCAAAACGGGCAAAAGGGCAACTATTATCTTGTTCTAACTGTGGTCAAAATCAAATCCTGAACATCTCAAAGTCCTCTGAAGTAATGATGTGCTCTTCTACTTCGTGTCACCTTGAGCCCAGGTAGAGTACGTTCTTTAAATTGTTAAGCCACTTCCTTCCTAAAGTGCGACTGATTGGCAGTGGTCTTTCCCCTAACCCTGAAATTCCTTAAACCCCGATTTCTTAGCTGGTATATTTAATGGATAAGTGAACAGCTGTGAAGTCATAGGTCTATGAAGGGAATTAGGTGACAGTGTGGGATTTGACAAGGATGGTCAGCCTTGCCTGCCTACACCCTTTTGTAGCACTACAGTTTAGATGTCTGTAAAAAGTTGGGTGATCAATAGCAATAACACCAAGGTGCCATTAGATGTTACCTACTGTCTTGCATGGTTTTATGGTAACCTGTGGTCCTTTGAAGTTTGCAGCTGGGGTAGTCAAGTTCTTGAGGCTGCTTTGTTTTGCTAAGTCCTGGCTCTGTTTGGCCTTCTATAAAACAAAACGATCAAATTATCAAGTGAAATTACCATTTCACTTCATTTCGCTTGAATTTCTGGTGGAAAGATCCTTTTGCCCCTTTGATAGATGCCTCATCTTCAGTGGCCAGAATGCCTTTTCTCCGTTCTAGGCTTTCTGAAACAGTGATGAAACAGGATATTTGGACCTTTCACACTTCTAACTGGTCATGGAGTTAAATGAGAGTGAGGGCAAGTTGTGTGGGTTTTTTTTCTATTTTTCTTTTTTTCTCATTTTTGAGCTTGCTACATAGAATTTCTGTGAGCTGTTGGCAGTTA
Source organism: Mystacornis crossleyi (assembly GCA_013400655.1). Lineage (NCBI taxonomy): Eukaryota > Metazoa > Chordata > Aves > Passeriformes > Timaliidae > Mystacornis > Mystacornis crossleyi. The sequence continues at coordinate 23,999 of VYZQ01010337.1, forward strand.
CTACACAGTGCTGCGTTCTTTTGCCTTCTTATGTATTGAAGGACTTGTGGTGACTTCTTGTCCTTCACTCTGTTGTTCTGGTTGTTTGCCAAATTTCTTCAATTTATGTCATCTTTTAAAGTCTTTTCTCGTGGCCATCATCAAAAAGGAAATTTTAAACCCAGTCTTGAAAAGATGATACTACTTTGAGGTTCTAAACCTTATTTTACACTCTAATCTGTTTCTAGCAAGTTTTTACATTTTTAGTCTTTTAGGAAATTCATGTAAGCCTAGCAGTAATTAAAAGATGAAAGAAAATGGCATGAAATACATTTTCAGACAAGTCAGATTCTTGGTAATGAAGAAAAACTGAAGAATTTTTCCCATTTGCTCAGAACGTTATCGTCTTAAATTGTGGATCAAAGTTCAGATGCAGCCTGGACAGACTGATAAGGAATTCACACCATCAATTGCTGTTGAACACAATAGTGGTGATAGAGCTTTTGGCTCAAAAGTGATGACAGAACTTTTGGCTCACAAGTTCAAACACCACTGCTCAGTGGGCACTGGGAACATGTGTTGGTGGAGCACCACGCTGTGCATGCCCAGCAATCTTCTGCAGAAGCTTTTGCTTGCTGTAGTTGCCAATGCAGTACTGGCCTAGGTAGATCTTTACTAACAGTAACCATTTTTTATGTCATGTCACTTGCTGCTGTCACTGTACTTCAGTCCTTACTGGGTATGACGAGTATGATGCCACTTTGAAAATTCAGTCTGGGCACCTGTGGTTATTTTCTTTCCTCCCCACCTAAGATGTGTTTGTTTTGACTGCCTGTGAATAGGGAACTGGTTAACTGGGTTTGGGTTATGAGGAAAAAATTACTTTGACCAAGTGAATATTTTCAGTTTTAAAATATTACGCGTTTAGAATTGACATCATTTTGTTATGGGAGATAGATTAGGGAAGGATGCTGTTTATATGAAAGTGTATTTTTGATGTTTATGTATTTGAGCTGATTTTACTTTTAATTCAGTAATGAAAAATAAAGCTTTTATGTAGAGCTATAATCAGAAATACTTCCAGATACTTTACTGCATGGATTCTTACTGATATATGCATTTCAGACAGTTTCTTTATATTCCAAAACGTTCCTCAGTTGACTTCTGCCATTCTGTATAGATCCAGAATGTGCTTCCCAATTGTGATTTCTTTTGTCCAGGTGTTTTGCATATTGTGATGATAAGTGTTCATTAATCATATAACAATAAGAGTTTTAGTAAACACAATTTCTTTTTGTCTTATTTTGTCTTACAGGCACCAAGTATAGATGAAAAAGTAGATCTTCACTTCATTGCATTAGTTAATGTAGGTGGTCATCTCTATGAATTGGGTAAGAACACTTTTTATCCACTCCATTTGTTTGAAACAAATACAAGTAGTGATGCTGTTAACTGTCCAATTTTTCAGAAAGATTTATTGATGTTATGGAGGGCTTAGGTTCTTTTAATCTGCATTTTAGCAGTCTGGGGATTTCTGTCAAACAACTGGAGCCTTCTTCCCATTGTTTGGTGTTTTTTTTTTTTTTTGTTCGCCTTCCCTCAACTCCGTCTTATTAAGATAAAATGGTACAGAATATTAGACTGCCTCAAAACTTCTGCTGGCATTTATAAGGACAGGAAGCAAGAAAAATGGATAAACACTCAAAATTTCACAGGGCATTTGTTATATTTATGTTCCTGGATTGCTTGTGGAAGTATTAAATTAACTGTGTGCTACTTCAGAAATGTTAGCTATATTATTAAGTAGCGTGATACTGTTTAAACTCCAAGTGCGTTGTCAGGATACTAAGAGATAATAATATTCTGCAACTCATTTGTAATAGTCTTGTCATGTTTTTCTTCTACTTTTCATGGTCAATAGACAGTTAACTGTACAACAGCAGTCCTTATTTTTTGAAATACAGCTGTTTTTTCCCTCTTCAGACTGTGTAGCACTTAGTTTTGCTCAGATATTCTCTAATGACTCNGAAGCCAGCTAAGAAGGAAAGAACCTCAGAGCAGCAAGAGGGGGAGGCAAGGATGGAGCTTGTTTCTTAGCCCACCTAAGAAGCCAATTCACAAACAAGAATTGCTTTGCTTTTTTCCCTCTTCAGACTGTGTAGCACTTAGTTTTGCTCAGATATTCTCTAATGACTCCAGTCTTAAATATGTTGCTGGGCAACTAGGTTTTCCAGCAGGCCCTTCAGAAAACCAGCAAGCAGATCAGCATTTAAAAACTGCAAGTCACTGATCTTTCCTAACATAATTTTTGCAGTATTTTATGGTTATATGACTTCCATCTTTTGAAAGTCAGCATGTAATTAAGCAATGCCCTTAACTGGTGATAACTAATCACAGCATGGGGAATAAGCAGTATATAAGAAGTGCTTATGTTAATATTAAGTTGATCTAAGGGATATTACCAGGGGTAAGTCATAACCAATAGGCAGACATTTTTGTATTTTATGATGCTGTGTATCTGTCGGTGGACTAGATCGAAAAGCTAAGTACTGTAGGATGCAATATAAATATTTTATGGCTCTAAATTTCAGGGCATAAGGGATGACTTGCTCTTTTTTTAGTTGTGTGCTACTCTTTCCGTGATACATTTTCATTGTCCATTAATTTATGCTGCTTAAAAAGCAGACTACATACTGTGATGACCATGTTTACCTATTTTCTCTAAGTATGATGTGAGAGAAATTGCATTTGAATCTTTTCTTAAAATGAAAAATTAGAAAAAGAAGAGGCATTTAGCTCTGCTGTACAGTGGAATGCCAATAGTACTATTTCTTTTGTTCTTAAAATAACTTCTCTCTGTACCAGAGGAAGGAAGCAAAAAACCCACCAACTTAGAAGTAGGAAAATGGAAGATTTTGCAATTGATTCACTGGCTTCAGACAGTGTGGGCAGCATGTGGGCTTTGGCATGCAGAAAATGCTAAGGAAGCACATGGATATTAAATGTTTATGATGTTTTTGTCATAGAAAACACATTATTTATAGGCACATGAAATTAAAATGTTGTTCAGCCAATATGGACATAAAAAAGCCCAAAAATTGAGGTGAACTTGACCTGCAACAGTGCAGGGCATTCACTTCTGTTTCCCTGGCATTTTCTGAGGGTTTTGCCTTGTATCTTCTGTCATGGTAGTTACAGTAATGAACAACATTTTGTTCATATAACTCCTTAAATTTTTCTAACATCAAATCTATTTTTAGTTATAGAAAATGTAGTTTGGAAGTGTTGTCAACTTTGATGGCATCTTTGGGGAGGGAAAAGCCTTTTACAGGGAAGATAGAGCCAAAACTGAGTTTAGCAAAAGTGGCTTAGCAAATACTTAGGATACCCTGAGATAGGTTTTCATACTGTTAACTCTTTACAAGTAACCTGAAGCATATTTATATGAATGGAATTATTTTTAAAATGCTGAGAATGACAAACATTATTCTATTGGAAATGCAAGAAAAATGTAACTATAGCAACCCTTTTTAAATGCTATGAAAGTACTTAATACTTAGAGCTGTTGGGTTTGTTTTCTAATTTATTTTAAATGACAGAAACATTTTCAGTGATGCCAGACTCTTGAGAATGGTCGGTTTGTTACTCTGGTCTGCCGTGGAGTCCCTGATCACAGCTGTCAAACACCACAGACATACAGGTGTTTGTCTGTGTAAATCCAGCAAGCATAGCTGAAATTTTTCTACTCTACTTGAAAAACTGAAGTACTATGCCAGCATTAAAACAATAGCAACTTCCAGCATTGAAGTTTTCAAATTAAGTATTGGAAAATATTTAATCATTTTGATTGCATTATTTTTTAAAAGTAACAGACTGTATATAATGATACTGGTAGAAGCAGTCAGCAGTGGAGAGACCAGGGAAGAGCTAGCTGCATGTGTGACCTTTGTAAAAAATGAGATAACATTTTTGAAGGTGAAGTACAAAAAATCCGTTTAAATAGTTTTAACTGGAAAAATGAAGCTTTTATAATTTTATAAATGTGTTGTTCAATCCCACTTTGTCTTTCAACAGATGGGCGCAAGCCATTTCCAATAAACCATGGGGAAACCAGCGATGATTCTTTTTTAGAGGTAGGGATAGAGAACCTTCTTAATAAATGGTATTATACAAAATTCTTGCTATATTTCCACAAAATTTATAAAATAGATACATGAAAATACCTATTCATGTCTCACTATATTTGTAGTTGGATGAGGAATAGGACAAGTGGAATGGTGAGGCAAAATTAGGTTTACTCAGTTTTGAAAAGAGATACTTTGGAACACTCATGGTGTAGCTCTGGATGAGAGTATCATAACATAAGAAATGTCAGAAGGGTTGACTATTACACAAGATCAGACTGACTTATCTTCTGTGCTTAGATTTTCATATACCTCCGCTCCTTTCAAATAGTATATGTAAGGAGAAGTTAGCAGATTGAAAACTTAAAATTTTTCATTCTCTTTCCTTTAGTTTGGTTATAGTTTGATAGGTGTCATGCTAGACAGAAGTTGATTTCCTTTCTGTTCCTTGCTGATAATCATTCGTCTCCACTTTCACAGCTTCTTTTGGGTGCTTCTTTGTGTCATGAGCTGAGGAATGAATTGGAAAGGGATACACTGAGTTGGGAGAATAAACTGTCATCCCCACAGAATGATGCGAAGTTTAAGTTGAGAGAAGGCAATGCATAGATCTGACTTCTATGATATCCAGACTGGATTAGCATTAAAAAAGGAAGAAACCAGAGAAACGAAAACAAACAAAACCCAAAATTATTTTATAGTTTAGAAGCGTAGACTAAGGTCTGTAAAGTTTGCAAACAATTTGTGCCTGCTTGGACAGGGGAAGAAATTGGATAAAGCTTTCTATATTTCATATGTGGCTTTTTCCTGTTTTACTGATAACATGTGTTCTCCAGATTGCACCCTAAAGCTAGACTAGATGAAGGAATTACTTAAAATCTTTCAATTACCCCACCCAGCTTAGATTCATCTTGAAACAAAGGAAAAATTTCTGAAGACAGCAGTACTAGTTAAGGCAAACTTCAGAGATGCATTTAGAAAGTCAGAGAAGCAACGCATCTGCTGCACAAATTAATATTCAGTCACAAAAATCATTATTGCTAGGGTCCTGCATAAAACTTTTGCTCTTTTAGGCTGCCCATATGAGCACTGTAAGTAATCTTGAATAGTGCTAATTCACATCAGAAATACAGTTTATGTAGACTTGTCACACTATTTAGTAAACCTTCATGTAAAAATCCATTTTGAGCATAGTTTGGATAAAACATATCTTCATATTTCAGTTGCGTTTTGTTTGGTTTTTTAATAATAAATATGATTTGTACTGTTTTTCATTTTGGGTTTTTTTTGTACTTTTTTTCCCCTAGGATGCAATAGAAGTTTGCAAGAAGTTCATGGAACGTGACCCAGAAGAATTAAGATTTAATGCAATTGCACTGTCTGCAGCTTAAAAGCCTCTTCCAGTGAGGCTACTCTCTTGCAATGTATTGTAAGAGTAACGCTGTTGCCATATGTTAATAGTACAAATTTTGATACTTCCCTAACATCTTGACTAATTGTAGCATACGTGGAATAAACTTTGAATTTGTCCTTGCTATATTTTGTTGCTTGTTCCTACAGCAACTTTGGGTATTTCTATACAGGCATGCTTTTTGTGCAAGATTTCTATGTGGTGGGTTTTTTCCCTTCCACCCCCTTAAAAGTTTTGGGAATTACTGTCTGTGATATTTCCTTCTAATAATGATGAGCTGCTTCAGAGCAGGATTATCATTTGTATCATGCACAGGTAACGTTCTGAGTGGAGTATGTGGTACGGTAGCGGGTGAAAACTTGGAGTATGAGGCTATCTCGGTCTTTTATTTATAATGGTGCAAGAATATTATAAGAACTTCTTCAGGTGACTCAAATGACAAAGACTTTTTTCAGTGCATTATTTATAAATAAATATATGGATGAAAAAAGGCAGAAAAAGGACTATTCATGCTGTTGGTGAGCACTAACATTTTAAAATTATCTTAATGTTTACATTTTTGAATAAAACTTCACTTTGTTTCTCACGTCTAATAATGTTAATAAATTGTCAAAAAACTTCAGTTAAACCAATGTTTGCTATTTGTATATGTGGAAAAATGACGTGGATTTTTTCCCCTGAAAAGGCACATTAACTAATACAAATGGTAGGACTGCAGAGGGCACACACAGGCGAATACAGCAATGTGAAGTACCTCACCTAACTGAAATAAATGATAGAAAAGTGATGATTGTTGTGATGAAGTTTTGTTTAGCAACAACAGGAACAGACTGGAGATTTTAAGGTAGACATGATGGTCATATACTTTTCTCCCCTGTAGGAATATATTGTAAGTTTGTCAGGTGGCATCACTGAATGCTGTGTGATACCTTTCCCCTGTGCCATCCCTCCCACTACTCTCACTGATCTTAAGGTACTGTTGACCAATTTCTATACCTGAATAGTAACACTGTGGTTGTTTTGGGTTTGGTTTTCTTGTTTTGTTTTGGTTTTGGGTTCAGTCTTTTTTGGTAAGCAGTCTTAACACTTTAGGATTCTTGTGAAGGTTGGTTTGGGTTAATGTGAATGTTTTTGACATTCCAGAAAAACACTCCTTTTCCATTCCTTTGAAGTGGAATAATTTAGGTTTGCTTCCAATCAAACCCGCTGCCAAAGGAAACTGAGCCCTCCGCATCCCAGAGGGTGCTTTCATTCTCTATCAATTGTCATTGCAGGAAAAATGAATGGGGTTATGCCAGAAGCAGTCTGGCAGAGTTCTCCTTCTTTATAGAAAAGAAAGAGGCCTGGGAGTCTGTCTTATCACTGAAGAACATCTCTTGCACTCTAAAGAAAAAGTTGGAGTGTCTGTCTAAAACATGTCACCTGGAGAGTCCAGTAACAACAGTCTGTTTTCTATAAGTGAGCTGGTTGGAAAAGCAAGGGAGAAGAACGACACTAATGAGCTTCTATTTTTGAAGCTTTTACATTTCACCCCAATAAAATGCAGTATCTGTAAGAATCGCTTTGTGTTGCCGTGCTCATTAGTAAAGCCCTGAAACTTGCTTTTAAATAAAAATCAGAGAGTTTAGTAACCAAACCAGCTGTGTTGTCTTGCTAATACCAGAAAAATCAAATAAAGGTTGTCACCATTGGATTGGGATATTGCCTCTTTTAAGCTAATAGTGACTTGGAGGATTACCTTTCAAGTAAGCCATAGTTAATATAGATAAGGCTCTTTTAGGGTAGGGAGGAGGGTGAGGAAATAGAGAAAGTGCAGTTCAAAGCTGTTAAACTAGCTACATCAATTATCTACTCTAGGGAAATGGTATCACCATATATGCTCTTCAATATTCATAAGATTTCAGTGCGTTTAAGTAATAAATGGACAGTCTCTGCTTTTTGCAGCTGTTTATTGCAAAATCCCTTCAGAAGTGGAGCTCCTTGTTGAGTACAAGGACTGATTAGACAAATTCAGGACAAAGGATAATAAGGTTAGAATAGTAAATTTGGGGTGGGATTTTCTGTGGTCACGCTAAAAAACACATCTTGAATCTTAAGTAAAAACTTATCTATAAGAATTCTTAGTATTTTGGCAATATTGTAGTTTTGCTCAGAATCTTCTACATCGTCTTAAAATCAGTTGTTCTATAGGGTAAGGTTTCCCTCATTTGTTTTATTTTCAGTGTTAATTTCTGGTTTATTAATGTGTAAGATGGTACATTTTAGTGAACTCTGCTTTGAGATGCTAAAGCAAGAGCAGGGCACCAGTTTTTCTGCGGAACTGTATCTGCTCACTGCGTGATCCCTTGCTAGAAATTGTGAAAGACCACACTGCAGAAATACCATCTCACCCGCCATGTACAGTGTAACAGCCTTCCAGAGCTTGTGAGAGCACGCTTTGGCACAGGCTTTGGTGACTGTCTTGAGGAGCACAGGAAGTAAAAAGATCTCAAAGCTGCTGGAATATCTTTGCCATTGACAGAACCTGCATAACATGGATAGAAGTGAGGTATGCACTTGGCTGACTTGTAAAGTCGAACAGAGTCCTGATTAGAGGCTGATGAGCCCTGCAGACCCCATGGTGCTTTCAGCTCTGCCATGCCCCAGTGTCTGCATCATCGCCGGAGCCGTACAATCTCTGCTTGTTAGTTCAAGCTCCGTGGGAAAATAACAGTATAGTTTCTACCTTGTGCAGCCCTGCCAGAGCCTTGACACCTTTGTGTGGAGGAGCGTGGCTTGGCCACGGGCCGCAGTGCCAAGAAATCCCTCTTCAGCCTCTGCAGTCTGGGCTGGCTGTACACACCATCTTACTGAAATGGTGTGCGTAGGAGTGAAGAGATGATGCATGCTCTGCTCTTACATTAATTTTAGCTGAGTGGAGCTGGTGTGCTATTAAGCACTCAGGATTGTTCAAGCTCTTTTAAGTATATTGGTGCAAGTTTTCCCATGTTATTTACAGGTATTTTGCTTAGAAATCATAATTTAATAACCAGTGCAGTGCCCTTTCCTTTCAATCATGGCTGCATGATTCAGTTAAGGGAAGAAGAAAGTTGTTTTCTGACATTGAAATGTATGTTTTGGAAAATAAAGACACTTAACAGCCCACATTTATAAAATAAATACGGTCTTTCCTTAAAGGAAGAAGCCTGCCTTGGTAGAAAATATTATTGTGTCAAATATTTGTAGAACTTTCCTTGAAAAGAATATGACGTAAACGGTTGCTTGACTTAGCCCTAGGAGCACACACATTGAAAGGGTTTATTTTTGTCAAGTAGAACAGTATTACATTTGCTACTTTTGACAACAACAATTAGCAGTCATATCTGGTATATGTAATCTTTCTCTGATCTAGGACTCTGGTGACTTACATTGTTAGTGCAAAGGAATAATAAAACTATTTTGGTTTCTCAGGCTTAGATAATTTATCTGTGACAGTTGATTTAAAATTCACTTTGAGAATGAGATTTACATGTTGGAACTTTTTTTTTACTTAGTGGGTAGGTTCAACTTGAAAGTTGCTGTGTTCTGTGCAGTCTACTTGAACACTTAATCAAATTACGTGATTACTCAAATTACTTGAATTACTTGATCTGAAACATTAAACACTTCATTTGTAAGAAAATTGATTTGATTTGTCATGAAGTGAAATAAAGCAACCAGAAGTAAGTGAGAAATATGAATTTTTTTTTTTTAATATGACCGCTTTTGAAGCCTGTTTTATAGAATTCTTAGTTACTTTCTCCTACTTAGGGACAAGCACTGTATTTTTAGATGAAGTGAAAGACCTTAAAAACTGGAGAAAGGCTGCTGTAGTTCTCCAGAAAAATGTTTGGTAACCTCAGGTAATGCAGACTGATTTCAGCCAGCAGCAGCAGCTAATATATGCTTTATTTAGACATTTTTAACCTTTGTAATCACAGATGTTAAATAGTGAGATGAGAGAGTTGTTTTCTGATGTTCAGGCTTCCTGCTCAAGAAAAATGCAGATTCTTCATTTGTATTTGGTCTTGTGGCTGATCTGGCTTGGAACAGGAAAAAAGGGTCAGAAAAAAACCTTCAAAATTACAGCTTTGATTATCGTATTGTTCCTTGCTGGCTCTATAGCATAGATGTCTCAAATCGTACCATGGTGAGGCGCCAACTACATAACTTCTATGCATTTGTAACTTTAACAAATGTCAAACATCTCCTGTGGAACTTACTTCAGCCAGGGTCACTGCATTTTCCTCTCTGTGTGTAACACCAGCAACACTGATTTCCATATACTGCAGAAACTGATGGCTAATAGTTTCTTGGTTTGTTGATCTCCTAAAATTCTTCTTCCCTGTTCTAAGAAGGTTTTCTGTAAAGCAGAAATAAGATGTGTTCCCAACTAAATATCTCAGGAGAAGTGAGTCTGTGTGTAGTACGAAGTTTTTTCTCAGTAGTCCTTCAAAAATTACGTATGTTCTGCTATGGGCTATAAAAGCAAAAGATGTATGCAGCAACTCAGTTTTACCTACAGAGAAGACATGGAAACAAAAAATACTACAAAAAGTTCAAGTAGGAAAAGATCATAGAATCTTGAAGGCTGGAAAAGACCTGTAAGCACATTGAGCCCAACTGTTAAACATTGCCATATTCACCACCAAACCATGTCCCCAAGTACCACATCCACACATTTTGAACACTTCCAGGGATGGTGATTCCCCTACATCCCTGGGCAACTTGTGCCAATGCCTGACCATGCTTGCATTGAAGAAACTTTTCCTTATATCCAATCTAAACCTCCCCTTGTGCAATTTGAGGCCATTTCCTCTTGTCCTGTTGCTTGTTACCTGGGAGAAGAGACTGAGCTCCACCTCACCACAGCCTCCTTTCAGGTGGATGTGGAGAGCTTAAATACAGTGTCAAAATGAAATCCAGTACTCCAAA
>VYZQ01010337.1:34795-51498 GCA_013400655.1 Mystacornis crossleyi
CGCCGCGGGGGTGCGGCCCCTCCCGGGCGTCCGGCTGCCCCGGGGGTCCCGGCGCTGCCACCCGGCCCGCGGCTCCTCGGATTCCTGCGGCCGCGGAGCGCTAGCGTGCTCCCGGGAGGGGGAGTTCCGCGGGGAGGAGGCGGAGGGGGAGGAGACGGCGCGGGCAGCGTTAAAAGCAGGCAGCTGAATGACAGCGGCTGCTCCCGCGCCCCCGCCCCGCCGAGCACCGGCCGCCCCCCGTTCGCTCGCTGCTGGCCATGGACGGGAGAGAGGACGGGGAGTGCGACTTCCAGGCGGCGTTCGCCGAGGCCCGGCGATGGGTGGAGGTGAGGCGTCTTGCGGTCCTGCTGGGTACCAGCCCCTTATTATTCCCGGTCCCTGCCCGAGACTGGGGTCCCGCCGCGGCCCCCGCACGGCGGAGCGCGCAGCGCGCTCCCGCGGGGCTGCCCCGCCGTCCGGCAGCAGCTCCAGGGACGCGGCCCCAAACTTTGCTTCTTTGTCGGCAGCTGCCTACTGCTATTTTTAGAAAGTATCGGGGCAACTTGTAGAGATCTGCCTGTGCAGTATCGCCGCCGCCCCCTCCTCGCAATCCAAATTAAAGGTTGGCTTGGTTGCCCTCCTGTCATTAACGCTTATAATTTCTTGCCATCTTCTAAATTACTTCTGTAGCTCTTGCTCCGAGACAGTCTGAATTAAAGACGCTCCTTCCTGTCTCGAAAGAGTTCAGGACAGAGAGCAACCTGAAATTAACACTCATTTTCTTCTCTCCTATTTTTAAACATGATTGTCTGACTGCACATAGCGCTTGACGTAAATATCCGTGTTTCTGTATCGTTGCCCCGAGTCACACCGGTGCGGTGCGCGCTAAAGCGTGGGGAGGGAGCTCGCTCCTGGGTATACCTGAGTATGACCAGGGCAGCATCGGCTGAGCGAGCGAGGCTGATGGCGTGGAAGCTGAGAAATGTTAGGAACACTGAACAGCCTCTCTTAGAGTCGTGGAGTGCCTTTAAAAACGAGTTTTATAGTGCTAGTTTATATGTATTTTAACATATTAAGCTTATTTCTACGTGCTTATGCATTTAAAAGGAAACTTAATGTCAGAATCACTATCGCAGTAACTTTGGAAAGAGGAAATATTCAAAAAGGGTGTTTATTAATTTTTACCCCTCATCTTTATAAGCTTGTTAAGACCTCAGTTCAGGATTCTTTGTTTCCTCTGTAAAACAATGACATCTAGTGCTTAAAATCTATTGAGAATGTTGAAATGAGAGCACCAAGGGCAAGGGTATTGCAAATGACCTCCACAAGTGTCAGGTTTGTGTCCTCTGCGAGTGTAGGTAATTAAAGCAGTCCTGGCTTCCCCATGTGTCAGTTTTGTAAGAGCTAGCTGTGAGTTTCAGTAATTAAAGCATTCTTCTCTCATGTATACCTTTCTTGCCTTACTTTCTTTAAACTGGCAAAGCTTACTTTAAATAGCTTTGCTAAGGTGATACAATGTTGTCTTTGAAAGTCCTATATTAAGGGTTTGAGGATTTGTGTTAATTATTTTTAGATTTTGTATGATACTGGCTGGTTGTACCATTCCTGCAAAAGCTTTTGTGTCTTTGCCTGCCAGTAGCATGTGGGAGCACTAGCAAAGTGATGTGAGTGTGAAATGTGCACTGTTTGTGTAGGGGGAAAAAACATATGCTGAGCTTCCCCCCTTCCCAATCTAATTTGTGTGGCTATCTTTTGATATGTGAAAGCTGTTCTCATTTTAAAGTAACTTTTAAATTTAGCCCTTGGAGAAACATTTTACTGTAAAACGAGTAACTTCCAAACTTTAAGGTATTGATAAACAGGATGCTAGGAATTCCATAATGTTAAGGGAAAATGTAAATATTTATTTCCCTATGAAATTAGGTTTGTGTTTCAGAAGAGCCGTTGTGTTTCTCTACTCTTTACATCCAGATGGATTAAAAAGCCAAGACTAACTATTTCCGTTGCTGTATGGAGGAGTAGTGATATTTTTAGGGTAATGAGACATGTCTCAAGGTTTTGTGAGTCTTGGTGAAACAAAGTGGTGTATACATGATTGAGAGTGAAACTTGGTGAGTCCTAATGATTAAACAATTAGTTTTGAAAATGAGGCAGATTTCCAAATATTTATGAGCTTGAACTTCTGATGTTTTGCTAAGGTTTTGTGTACCAGCTTCTCCCTAACATTAGAGGAAGATGAAAGCATACAGACACTAGCTACTATGTATTTAAAGGAACAAGCCAAAATCTCCTTGTAAACTGTTACTCTTTGCCTTTGCTAATGAAAGCTGTGTTGACATATTTCTGTATTTCAATCGAGAACTCTGTGGACTCTGAGACTTGAAAAAACCTCCAACCTTGAAGCTGAGGGCTTTTTAGTAACGGAGATGAGCAGCTGTATTTTTTGGATCTCGAGAGGAGTAAAAAATACCCCAAAACCATTAAAAAAATTTCACCCCATATATTTTTGAAGCTTTTGATGAGAGAAAACTTTGGCCTGGTCAGGTTCTTCTTCTGCCCTTTCCCAGCTGAATTCTCCATGCTGTAGGGCACCCATTGGCTTATGGGAACTCAATCATTTGCTCCTAGTTCTAATGCTACCAAAAAAACCCCAAAACCAAATAAACCCCAAGCCCCCCACTCCAAACCTTCAAACAACCCAAACCCAAAAAGGCCAAGAGCTTGGTTAAGAATCATAACAACAAAAAATTGTATCTGATATCTGGGTTACGTAAAGAAAGACTTTGTTCTTTAATTCAGGCTCAAGTTGAGACATAGTTTATGATAGTGCAGACAAGGCAGGTCTGTAGTCTTCACAGTGCAAAGACCTCCTAAAGTGTAGTCCCCAGTCTCTTGTGTTTCATGTGTTGTGTACTGGTAGGGGATGTTGCTTGTCTCAGTTACGCTAGTTGGAGTCACTGGGGGAGCTGCCTGTTGAGGTCGTCTACTTCTTTGGGGGAAAAGAATGGTCATTTTCTGTGCAAAACTCAAGCTCTTTTTCAGGTGTCCTTTCTACAGAACCCAGCACTCGTTAGTGCTGTTGGCTTCTTGCATCTGAGACTTTTGGTGCTTTCTGAGCTCTGCCTGGAGCAAGTGGTGCTGGTCAAACTCACATGAAGCTCAGCCTTCACTTGGCACCTCAGCTGGGCAGATGGTACATGCTGAGACCAGAATAAAACAGCGGAATACCACAACTTGGAAATAGTTTCTCAAAGAAGAAAAGACCAAGAAGAGACCTCATCTGCGTACAACTTCCTCGTGAGGGGAAGTGGAGGGCAGGCACTGATTTTTCTCTAGTGACCAGTGATGGGACCCCAGAGACTAGCATGAAGTTGTTTCAGGAGGGTTTAGTTTGAACACCAGGAAAAGATTTTTCACCCAAACGTGGTTGGACACTGGAACAGGATCCCCAGGGAAGTGGTCACAGCACCAACCTTGGCAGTGTTCAAGAAGCGTTGGGACAATACTCTCAGGGGCATAGTATAACTCTTGAGGCTGTCCTGTGCAGGGTCAGGAGTTGGACTCAATCCTTGTGGGTCCTTCCAGCTCAGGATTTTCTCTCATTCTATGAAAGGTAGAGCTTGTTTGCCAAAGCTAGAAATAGCTGGGTTAAAATTGTTTTACTGTGTTCTGTTCCATATTATAACTTAAGCAAGCCAAAAGCTGTTCCTCCAAACCAAAGCATTCTTCCCCCAGCTATTAAATATCCCAGACTGCCGAGTCTGTTTTCCTGCCTCAAGATGTGGGAGGGCAGTCTGCCTCTCCCTTTCTGCAGTCCACCACGAAGTTCCCCTTGTGAATGAAAGGGAGATGCAGTCCCTCTCCCCCAGCACATGCTTCACTCTTTTAGGAGTGATGCCCCTAAAAGAGTTCAAGAGGAAAGAAGTGTGTTTTCTTGTGTGCTATTTTCTTGTAAAATGTCTCAGCTTTTGATTCCTCTTCTGTGTTTTAAATGAATTCTAATCTTCTGGTAAATGTCTATGGTTTGAAATTGTTTGCCAAAGCAACTTGAAACCTGACCCACAAAGTCTGTAAATCTTTAGTTAAAGGGCCTTGAGGCAAATAACGCTTGAATTTTTTTCCCCCTGAAGTAGTCAGATGTACAGATCCAGTCTGTGGGAGGGTGGCCAGCAAGCGTGTGCCTGAATGAATTGTTGGAGTGAAGCAGCAAAGCTGTAGGAAAGCATGTGGAGCAACTTCAGCAAATCCACTGAAGTGAGAAATGGGTGTTCAGCCAAGTAACTATTAATATTGAAAATTATTACAGCTCTTCTTGTGAGCTGAATTTCTCTCTCTAATAACTCCTATAGAGTCAGTTGTCCTGAGAGCTACTAATTTCATCAGAGACTGTTGTTGAGAGTGCCAGTCTCAGAGTCAGAACCAGGACCCTGGAATTGTTCCTCACGCAGGGACACTGCAGCAGAAGTCCTTCCTGGTGCCAGCACTACCCAGCAATGATGGAGAGAGGTGTTTCACCGTGAGGATTTCTATAGCAAGATAATTTATCATGTTAAATAGACAGTGTTAGCAGAAGAAAGCCCAGCTTATCTGGACAGCAGCTAAAGATACCTCTGCTGCTCCTGCCTGTCATGACCATTAAATAGGTGGTGGAATTGCTTAATTATTTTGAATGCTGTTGTGTATTGACAACTGAATGCATTATTGCATTACATAAAATTACAGTGGATGTTGGAAAATTATTTGGGGCCTTTTTATTCCTTCTTTTTCCAGGAGAAAACAAATTTGTGTATATATGTGTGCACCCCCTGCTCCACTCTCTCAAACCTGCTCAGAAGATTGAAAAAGCAGATTTATAAAGTAGCTCGGTAGAAAGAGTCTGCTTGAGGATAAAACTTGAGAACCAGGACAACTTATTGAAATATTTTGGTTTGGACCAACAGTACAGCAGTCAAATCTAGGGAATGGTCTCTGACATGTGGTCACCAAATGTTTCCTTTTTTTGAAGCTGTTCGAAGTTTGCATTTCTACTGTATATTTTTACTGCTTCTGCAAATGTAGCAAGAGGTCTAGCAGTGATGTTTTCCCTGTATTTGCATAGACATCTTACCTCAGTGATTATTTTGTTTTGTTTCTCCCCCAAGCAGGAATCTAATGCATACAGTCTGGTGTGGGAAGAATACCTGTAGAGATACAAGACTGATTTCACTGTTCAAATCCTCTCTTGTAGGTGCCTTTATTTAAAATAAACTAATAATTATGAAAAAAAAATTTTTTTCTTAGTTCTTGGGTAATGTACTCTTGGATAGTCTGCAGAGAGCCAGTCAGTATCCTGAATAGTGCCAGAATGAAAGATGTGTGAATGAAAAGGGAAAATCTATATATTCTGTTTCTTAAACCATGTTTAATACTTGGTTATTCTGTCAAGTCATAAAACCTGGGTGGGCTGGTTTCTGGAGAACTTCTTACAGCACAGCTGCCAAAGTCCTGGCTCACGTTTATATAAGGGGTGTATTTAACCCTGCTTTAGGTGGATGCATCAATATTTTATTACTGTGTGTATATTCTTGGCAATGAGTATTTCATGGAGTAAATCTAAGTGTATCCAGTTGAGATATAAATATTAATTGATGTATAAATGTACATGTTGTGAAGTAAATACTGTGGGAATTTTAATCCTAGAAACAATGTTCTTTCCATTGCCTGTAGACTGTGAAAGTGCTGTGGTAAAATGTCACATAATAGGGCTGGCAACAATGTGTTAGAGGGAGAGGGTGGCACTAATACAGTTTGATCTGGCTGAATGTTACTTTGTCCCCTTGCTTGCAGACCTTAGGAAAGATATCTGTAATGTTTGGGGGGAAAATGGGACTAATTTTTGCTAGAGAGTAAAATCTCTTTCCTGGTATCTGCAAGGTGGGTTTATATATTTTCAAGTCTGTATTTGGAAATTCTCAGGGATAATCAAAAGTCTGTATTCACATAGTCCTGTGTGATGGGCATGCATAGCTTTGAGCTGAGTTCACAATGTAGTTTCCTTTATGAAGTTTCTCTTTGTAGTTTTGAGTGTTGATTTAAAATTTTGCATGAAAGCAGCATCTGCAGGCACTTTGAGAAAGAATTAACTTGTTGACTATAGAAGCAAGTATGTCTTCTATACTAGGGAAATGCATTGCGGCTTAAGGGGAACGACAGACAATTCTGACCAAGCTTTTGTTTTCTTCCATTCTGTATTTTGTGGTTAGCAACTAGTTAGTTGTGGCATTGCTTTTGTTCTTTTTCTCCTGTCTTTTTGTTTGTTTGTTTTTTTGAACTGTGTCCTTATCCTTTTGGCAGCTTTGTGAGGTCATGCATTTTTTTTTTCTGCCCATAGTTTAGGGAGAAAGTGAGAGGATAATGATTTCCATGTTTAGCATGCTTTGCCCCATTCTCCCCCATTACTGTGGATTCACTTTTAGCGCCTTTTCTTTGTCAGGCAGTTTTTTTGGTCCAAATTTTTACATTTTTAATGAGCACTTGTGCATACTATATTAGTGGGTGACCTTGCTGAGCTTTGGAAAATATTTGGGTTTTATTGTGTTGTAAGAACCAGATACATTCCAGCTGTTTCTTGTACCTACCACTCCTCCACTTTCAAGTTCCTTTATCCACTCCTGCAGGACATTTTTTAAAAACAAAACAAACCCCAACCTTTACTGTTTAACAAGACTAATATAACTCTTAACTATCATTTTCTAAGCAGGCTTTCCAGCTACAGTAGTTTAATGAAAAACAGCGTGTGCTCTCAGATGCAGTGTACTAGAAATGCTTCTGCTGGTCTAAGGTGTGCTTGACACACCTCACTTATTATCCAAATTATCTTGGTAGGAGTGTTTTGGTTTTGCTGTTTTTTACATTTCTGAATTCTGTCAATCTAAGTGAATGAATTTAAAGGAATGTAGCGAATAAGATACTTTAAAATAGGTTCTGTGGTTCTTCATGCTGTGAGCTTCTGCAAGATGTTGTGAATTTAGCGTTTATTATTAGTGCTAATTTTTTATTTTTCCAATGAAAATAAAGATGTATGGCTCTGACTCACAGCGTGCTAGCTTCCAATTGGTTTTACTTAGCTATAAAACTTTCATTTGTGTTACATTGAAAAGAGAAACCTAATTTCAACAGTGTTTTCTATTCCTGGTACAAAACATCTGGGATTATCTTAGAAGGGCATGAAGATTATAAGACTTGCTTTGTATTTTTTTGCCATTGTTGGCACATGTTGTGCAAATGTTGGCACATTTTTTTGGTACCAGCTCATGTGAAAGTTCTCAGTTTTGTTTCTGGATGTGATTCAATTTTCAGTTGTTACTATTAGAAAAGAACACAATATACTAACTTTGGGAAATAGTTATTAATGTGTTGGCTAAGGAAGTCAAAATCCTTGTAATGTATCAGAGCTTTAAAAGAGTTAGCTCAGCTGAGATCAGTTCAGCACAAACAGTGAAATCTGTTGTTTGGGCCAAGCTGTCCTCCTACAGTAGATCCCACGACAATGTGGTTTTGTGTTAGTGCTGAGTTGTTATCCCAGCAAGGTGCCACTGAAACTCCCGTGCTTGGCCTGTGCTTCCCCTGCCTCCTTTTGCTGTTTGTCTCTGGTGGTTTGTCTGATGCTCTGGTGAGTTGGCTCAGGGGAATATCAGCCTGTTTTGTGGTATTTGGTATTTGCTTGGCTCCCGAAAGGCAAGATGGGCACCACTGCTCCAGCCAGGGAAGAGCTGGTGGTGGTGGAGGTGGCCTTTTTGGCAGCAGCTCACTGTTGGGTTGCAGCTGACTAGTGGGATGAAGAGAGGCAGGCACCTGAGCTCAGACAAGCCATCTCTGTCCCTGGAGGTTTCTCAAGTCACCCACTTCTGCTCATTGCCCAGCTCTCTTCCTTACATGACTCAGGATCTGTTTGCTAGGTGCCCAGGGCTGAGGTATAAGCTAGTCACCTGGATTAGGGAGGCTGGCTTCTAGCCTTAAATAATGTCTTCAGGATGAATTTCATAAGGCTTATAAATACAGTTGGAGCTGTTCTAAATAGAAACTCTGCCAGGAGTTTCTGAGCCAAAGCATTTGAAAGTACTTAATATGCTTATACACTGACTTCTACTATGGAAGAAGCAGTCCTTGTGTCTCACTGAGGCTGTGTTGGTTGGGAGATGGTCCTTCGGAGGTGTTGGGATATCTGGCCCAGCAGTTCCGCAGGTGTCATCACCTGTGCTTCACAGGGGCAGACTAATCCCAAAACCAATTTCCAGTGTTATTTGTAAATTCTTTCCTGAAATTGCTTTATTGGCCCCGCTATTTGTTATTTATTTATTATTTTTTCCTTCAGGAAGGAATTGAAAAATCTAGCTTGTGGTTCTGAATTTCAGCTGAGATTTGCTGTGTGGTCGGATGACTGTGTCAGCTAATAAATCAAGATGTGATAAAGAACGAAGCAAGTGTGGGATGTTTTTTCTACTTCCTTTAAGGAAGTGGATGAAAAGCCAGCCAGTACACTATGGGGCTCCAACATGACTTTTATGCAGCTGGTGTCAGAATTTGGGGTTGCTGGAAGTGGTGGATGGGTGCACAGTGTCAAGTTTTTCTGCCAGTGGTAACCACCTAGCCTAGGTCAGTCATGACAGTACTGTGTCAGTTGCTGATGCCTCCAAAAATATGACATAAGTGTCCTATTTCTATTAGTTAGTAGCTGTTTGACATTGAAGGAAGCAGACTATTAGACTTGATCATCTTTAAAAATCTTTTCCAACCTTAATGATTCTGTGAATCTGGATGTTAAAGTGGCTGTGGAGGAGGAAAAATAAAGATCCAAGTTTGACACACGGGAGGAGTTTTGTAGTATTACCTGTTGCACTGCCCTGAAGTGCTTCTTTGGAAACTATTTGCCAATAGGTGAAGCAGGGGACAAAGGCATTAATGCATTTTTGCTCTAGGAAAAAGCTTTTCTTCCTTGTGTCACCATGCTCTGTTTGCTTAAACAGTGCCACTGACAAAGTGTACCTTTCTTGATGCACCTGAAAATGTAATCCTAAATGAAAGAGGGCCAGAAATTTGGTTGCAGGTTCTTTTGCAAATACAAGGTGTTGTAACAAAGTGACGTTGACTGTCTTAACTAACTACAAGGGTCTCACCTTTGTGTATGTGTATGTATGAGGGTGGTGGTTTGGGATTGTTGGGGTTTTTTTCTGATGTCAGGTGGGCATCCTCATTGTGAGTTCTTAACATTCAATAGAAAGGTTGCTTGTATTTGATCTTATTTGACTGAACAGAAATGGAGTGAGGATGAAGGCGTGAGCTCCAGGTACAGATGGATATCTTTCACAGACATTTGCCTGATGCTATGGAGGCAAAAAAAATCCCTGATATAATAAACATTGACTTGATGATTATTCAAGAGGGTATTGCTTCACAGCTACAACAAGTCTTATGTGTGGATGAATTTTTCAAAGACAAATCCCCATTAAAATGCACAGACTGAGTTGCTCACTAATGACCTAGCTTTCATGTGTCTGATAAAATCCCAAAGCCCTCTGTGACTTTGGGGTAGGTCTGGCAAAGTGATCTCAGACTCCAGGAAGTTCTGCATGTCAGGTGTCAGTGGATAGGGCTGGGAGCTGTGCACTCTGAAGAAATGACAGAGAAGAGAAGCATGGAAAGGGACGAGGAGAAATGTGCAGCTGAAATTATTTGTAAATAACTACTTTTTCCTTCGTGAATTTCTTCCCTTGTAAGTATTTAAATTGTGAAATTTCATAGAATGTGCCAACTTTTTAAGTCTGTGTTGTTTGGGGTTTTTCTGCATTTGTTTTGCATTTAGCTGTTTTAAAGATCGGGGGAATGCAGTCTCAGGCTATTCTAAATTTCTGAATATGTTACTACACTTATTTTAATTTTTTCACTTACATATTTTAAAATTAGTATCATCTGCTTTATTTACCTTGGGATGTGTAAGTCTATTGTTAGACTTGACTGAAAAATGCTTATATGTTCATGTTTATGGTTCCTTTTTTGTTTTCTTCCCTTTCTTACCTCTGCAGCTAAGAATTTCTAAAACTGGGGTTTTTTTTTTCTTTACTGTGGCAACTAAAATCTTGTGTCATTCCATTTTCCAGTGAAATCTTTGATCTTTCCTTGTGAAAACTCTCTTCCTTTGGAAATGATAGTAAAAAGGTGAATGTTCTTTCCCTAAACATATTTTAGATATACCATAGTTAAGAAGGAGAATACTGCTAAATCTTGTGTGGTTCTCAGTATAGTGGTTAATTTTGTCAGAACACAAAATACTCACCACACACAGTTCAGCTGCAAGATTTGGTGTTTGTATGCAGGCAGGACCCGAATTGCCTGGTGATGGTAATGAAGCGGACAGCTGGAGCAGCAGCTCCCAGCATCTCAGCAGATGTGGCCGGGAAGCTGGCAGTAATTCGGTTTCCTGTGTCTGGTGCATTGACGGGTTAGATGCGATCCAGCCACGCAGATTTCCAGTGGTGACTCATCTGATTATTTTGTCTTCCCTCTGTGATCAGCGGAGGAGGTGGGATACAGGAGGATGTCTCTCTGGCAGTAGAAGACATCTCTGTCACGCTACCTTTCCGGTATGGGGGAATGAAATGTGGAAAGGATGTTGGTGTGTCTCAGCTGTTTTTAAAGGTATGCCAGCCTTCCTCACCCTCCTTTTATTTCTTGTTGTTTCCTTAGTGTGTTATCCCTAACCCAGCTGTGCTGTAGCTTGGCCATGTCTTATCTTCATTTTTGCACTGTTGTGGAGTACGGGTACAGGTGAGCCTTGTGCACACTCAGCTGAACACACACTGCTCCTGGGGGCAGGATGTGGAGATGAAATCTGGATCTCCAGGTTCTTCTCATCTCAACCTCAGTGTTTCTACACTCAAGTAAAGAAGTGTATGTATTTTTTTTTTTTTTTCCCCCTCCTCGAGGCAGGAAATATGTATACCCATTTGGGCCGGGGCACTTTTCTGCAGACTGCTAGTGGAGGCAGATGTGACATGCACCAATTTAACCAATTTTTTAATCTATCAATGCATAGAATGTTGCTTAGATTTCATGTAGTGGTTTTTATTTTTGACAGACATGCAAATTAAGACTTCTAAGTACTTTGACTGTGTCTGCCTACCTGATGTAGGCTGGGAATTGGAAGCAGCATGGCTGCTGTCACACAGAAATCCATGTGAGCCGGTATAGGTCTGGCAAGAATACCCACAGCATTGTGCAGTATAAATATCCTTTGGATTATGTTGCTATGCGTTAATTGTAGCCAGACATAGCTCATTGTTTTCTTCATCTAAAGGGCCTGGATCTTGCTCACTTTTTTATATGTTTTGTGAGAGAAGATTTGAGGTATGAAACTTGCTTCAGTGTAACTGCTTTTATCTGTCAGGAAGACCTGTTTACCAGAGTAATAATACATAGGTGCCTCAATTATTGTAAAAATACAATGGTTGCTCATCTTTTCAAGAGCTTTATAGTCTTAGTTAGAAAATACATCATCCTTATGATAAGTGTCTGTTGGAAAAGCTATTCTTGAGAAAGCTGCTTTAAACCCTCTCATGTTTAGAGATTTGTGGATTTCATATGCCCTTTTCTTTCCTTTATTAGATGTTAATGCCATATTATAAGAATTAAGTCCCTGTGTAAATGTTAGTATTATATATCCCCTCCTGTCTACTTTTAAAGTAGTTTTAATCCTGGGATTTGTAAGGGAAATAGGAACATAAGGGACATGCAGATAAAAATCCATCCTGTGCTTGGGACCACTCTGATAGACAGTGTGGTGTATTGCGGATCCTTGTGTACAATAAGGAAGACTTTGGGGATTTAATGTTACTGTAACACCATCAATCAAGTACTGAACACAGCTGCACATTACATGCGTGGTGGTGTCTTGTTCCTCAACACAAGTTTTGGTCGTCTTCTCAGCTTCCACAAGCAACTCCTGTTTACTGTCTCAGTTTAAACTATCATGTCCTTTTTTGCATAGGTTTTATGGTAATGATGCTCTCTGGTTGTCTGCTAAGAAAAATGTTTTTAATATTGAATTCTGAGCTGTGTTTTTTTTGGGAGGTGCTTAGAAGTAGGCATGAGGTTTCAGTATGAACTAAAAGTTCAATTGTTTCCTGGATATAAGTTCCAGGATGCTTTCTACTTTACACTGAATCCATCCAGGATCTCTTGCAGTAGCTCCCAGTGGTCACTAAAACATTGCCTCTGCTGTTACTTCATTCCTACATGGAATTAAACTGACTTATTTTGGAATATTTACATAGTGCATTTCTCTCTGTTTAACTTTTTAGCATAATTAGGCTACAGCACTGTCACAAAGATACAGTTTTGGTAATGTGGAATCTTTAATGACCTCTGGAACATTGCATAAGTACTGTTAAGTCATAGTTGTCAGGCTGCAGTTGTGAAAAAAATCTCTGAAGCAATGGTTAGTTTCAGGGAGAGAGTTCTCCAGCAGTCATAAAATTGGTATAATGCTATTTTAGGCCTCAAAATCCCTTGCTTCCATTCATATTTAGTGTCAGTGGGAGCTTGCTGATGATGCTTGTTGCAGATAGCACATGCTGCAGTCCCAGACGATGGGGAAACTGCTGCATAGAGCAAATGAGCAGCTCATGTTCTCCCTCTGCATAGATTCATTACTCGAACCAAGTTACTCACATATATGCAGTCTGGAAATACGAGAGGTCTTTGATCTTTAAAACTTAATGTTTGAAAATTTAAATGATGTGCTCCCTTTGATCTGCTTCTTAAATTAAATGGTAATTGTGAAAATTACATTTGGCAGATTTCCACTTAAGGGTTTGTACTTCTCAATTCACACTATGTTAATTTTAAGCTGTATGTCCTTGCTGGTTTTCCATCATTCTGGTAAGGGGGTGATCCTCATGTTTCTACATGGCTCAGTTATCAGCAGCGTGTGTATTTGGTGCTAAGACTTTAACATGCAATTCCTCTAAACACAGATGCCAGGGATTGTCAGTTCTGCCTGTATATCCGTGATTAGGGTAATGGGAATCACCAAGGCTGAGCAGGAGAAAACTACAAGAGTTTGAGCTGTGTGTGCCCAGGATGGGAGGCTCTGGCTTGTTCCCCTAAGATGTCAGGAAATGCTTGGTCACGCGCTCCACTGCGGTCTGGTGATGGGTCCTCACAAACATCTGCTGATAGCAAAGTAGCAGAAGCTTTTTATCAGTGTGCTTCTGTGCTCCTAGACTATTTGCTGCTGCCTTTCCAAGTTACTGGCATCATCTAATCAAAAAACTACTGGATAATGTAGGGCTCCTAAAATGTTGATGAAGCTCATGCAAAGTTCAGTCTTTTCCTTGCATCAGCTTTCTAGTGTGTAGTGGATTTGTCTCTTATTTACCATAAATGATGATAGAGACCTCTCTGCCTTTGTCCTGTTTTCTTATGAAAGGGGCCTTTGAAGTCTGAGGGCCACATCAAACTGCAGCAAGTAACTCACAAGGTTATTCAGAAACTTATCTGTGCAATAGGTTCTTTTAAGCTCCTGTTGGTTTAATGCCAACTCAAAATCAGCTGCTAAACTGAAATGAAGTTGCTAATTACCCCCTTAGTGAAATCACTTTGTGTACTTTTCAATTATTAATATTTGTTTGACTCTGCAGAGATTAAATTTGTGGGGGAGAAGGTTCAACGTGGTTAGTACTGAATGTCTGCCACAACAACTCTAAGATGTATTCATGGCTGGAGGAGGTTTTCTGTGGGTTTTTGTTTTATTGGGTCTTTTTAGGAGGAGGTAAAGATTCTTTGTTCCAGATCATAAACAGTCTGTGGAGTGGGGTTTTCTGTTTTGAATATCATCATGAGGTCCTTCTGCAGTAACTCGTGCTATGGTCCCCAAATTTGTCTTGCTTCATATCTCCTGTTGATTACCTTTAGGGATGTTTGCATTAAGTTCAGCATCATGCTGAATTAGCATATTGCTGATTTTGCTGATTTCTGTTTGTCTGTGTGCTGGCAGATTTGAGCATTCATCTCCAGGAATTTGCATAGGATGTTAAACAATCTGATTGCTTTAGAGGCGCCCATCAGAGTGAGGAAATTGCCCAGCTGAGGGGAACAGGAACATCACAACTCAGACCTGCTACGGCACCCTGCCTGTGAATTTGAGTTTTTTCTTTTAAGCACAAAATACAGAGAAGATATTTCCAACTGAAATAAAAAACATTTGCCAGGGAAAGTAAATTTTTTTTTTTTCTCCAGAGTAACCTTTCCTCATTAACTTTTTTTTAGTAAATAATGACTTAAAAAACCCTCTGGATAAGTTTTCAAAATGAAAATGATCTCTCTTAGATATTTTTTTTAAGTTGGAAGTTAGAAGCTTAAATTCTACTTCTCTTTGTCGAGGTGTGGAGGATTTGGGATCATCCTTTTTCAAAATTTCTCTTTCCCAGTATATTCCTTTGGCTTCTGCATCCTTTTGGATAAGGAGGGCTTGTGGAATTATTTAAAAAAAAACACCCTAATTCACTTAAAAATATGAATTAAAATTTTCTGATCAAAATATTTGGGTTGGGAGCACAGGGTGTCACAGAAGCCTTCTGTCCCCTCCTACTGCGAGGACAGAGACCCCCTCCAGAGAGAGCTGGCTGGGAGTGGGACCGTGCAGTCTGTGCACTACCAATTTAAAGATGTTATTTTAAAATATCATGTGATGCTGAACTTTTTGTTTTCACTGTTCCTTCACAGTGATTAAACTAATTTGAAGTCAAGTTAAAGCAAGTCATTAATTAAAGTAAGGAATTTTTGAAGCCCAGATTTTTTTTTTTTTCCTCAAGCTTGAAGAGCTTGAAACAAGTGAAGTCCATAGGTGCCTAAGAGCAGAAAACTTGTATTTCTGGTGAATGATGCAGCCAATTTTAAACCTCTCTCACTGCTCCTTTAAGGATAGCCCAGAACTAAATAAAATAAAGTAAAATAGAAGACCTTAAGCTTCAGACCAAAGCTTTGACTTTGAATGAATTGCTCAGGATGAAAAGAAAAGAGGTGGGTGTGTTCTGTTTCATGAAATTTAAAAAACAAACAAACACAAAGTAGTGTCTGCAGTCGGGAGAACTTCTTTCCTGGAGCCAGACATTCATAAACATTCTGGAGGTCTTCACTTGTCCCAAAGTAATTTCATTTTTAGCCCTGTTTGGGGAGTCTTACAACCTCTTCAGAGTTGAAGGTTTTTCTGGAGACCAGAGCTACAGAGCTGCCATGGCTTCGTGCAGCCTTCTGTGTCAGAGCACAAGAGCCAAGGACTTGCTACTTTGTGTAAAACTCAGCAGGAACAAGAATCTGACAGGACAAATCTGTTTCCTTTTTAAGGTGTGAGGATCCCATTTCTCTTGTAACTAGAAAAATAGATAGTTAAATAGCATTATGCCTAATTGTATCCTCCTTTCCCTTCTCTCCTATTGTCACTGTAGGAAAAGGCTTGACACTGGCATCTCAAACTAAACTTCCTCCTCAGGGACTTGGTTACCAACAGAAATATAGGTACTTGTTTGATATCTTGGGAAACTGAAAGGGCCAAGCTTTAGGCTTAAAGGAAAATAAAAAAGTTATTCTTATATGGTATGTACCTACAGGAAGCCATCAGATGTCCTTCTCAGTTTTATGATAAATAATAAATGCTGAGATTTGGCATTAGATCTTTAATGGTGTTTAAATTAAACACTCGTAGTTGGATAAAATGGGCTTAGACAGGCTTTACTTTGTTTTGGTGCTCTAGAGCTAATCATTTACAAATTGCTGAGCTAAGGGGCACATATTAATGGCATTCCAGCATCTTAAAATACCCTCAGTGTGTCATGCTGAAAAAGTGTGTATTCTGTGTTCGGATGCTATGAATCTCACAAATGTTTCATTTATGTCAAACAGAATCAAGACGGAAGCTGAGTTGATGTTTTGTGTCAGTTACTTTCAGTTATTCTAAACACAGCTGTGTATTTTTGAGTAGCACAAAGATCTTTACAATGTCTTGAAAAATACTTTCTAGTAAAAAAGCTGCAAAGAATTTTCTGCCATAGTATTTTTCCCATGTAAGGTTTTTAAAATATTTTTAATGGAGGTATGAGTATCACAAGTTTCCTCGCAAAAATTCACTAGACATCAAAATGTTTACTTCTTAACCCAGTTTCACTTTGTTCTAAGTTTTCAGATTTGTTAAAGTAACAATGTCTTCTATTGCAGAGTTTTTCAACTTTTCAAGGATTCAAAGATATTTTGCAGGAATACCCAACTTACCATTATACTGTTTATGAAGGAAATCTTTTGTTTCATAGTAGGATGTTTTCAAATAATCTTGAATATATGTTTCAGAATTGTTTTATTGGGTACCCCCTTTTTTTTTGGTAAAATGTGTTTTGGGTAGTTACACTGTAGCCTTCTTCCTGCATGTAGGTAAGAATATTAACAAGCCCTTTGGTCATTTTGTAGGATATTATTATTTAATTTTAATTTTCTTTTTCAAAGTAATTAAATGCAAGATGGGACATTTACTTTATTGGCCCCAGATCTGTCCTTAGACATCTATTGATTAATCTTATATAAAGACTTACAGTGACTGTTAAGAGACATATCTCTTGATAGACACATACTGGTATCAATTTTGTACATTTTTGTCCTTAGACATCTATTGATTAATCTTATATAAAGACTTACAGTGA
>VYZQ01010337.1:59841-73632 GCA_013400655.1 Mystacornis crossleyi
AGTTACAATGTACAAACCTAATCCTACTAAACGAACAAAAGAGAAGTCTTTCAAGATGGTTTTCATAGCTCTGGATATATTTTCTAGTGCAATTTTTGCCTGCTTGTATGTCAGTGCTTTTCTTGTGTGCGTTTTGTGGAGCATTTTTAGTCACTGTAGATGTATTATTAGGGGAGATTATGTGAACCAGCCCACTACTGATTAGAAACTCTGTTTTTTCTACACAGGACTTAACGTCAGAGTGTGTCTTTGAGAAAGGATGTAATTGCCATATGCAGATAAATTCTTTAGTACGCTGCTGACTTGTTTTCCTCTGAACAACAACAAAAAAAGCTTTTTCATCAACATGGAATTTTCTAACGATATAAAAAGTTGGATATGGAGGATTCACATTTTAAACGCTTAATGGATTGAAAATGGAGACTGTGATGCAACTTTTTGCCTCTCCCTTGCAGAATATGGAATTGTTTACAAAGAGTCATGAACATTTCTGCAAGGATGTCATAATAAATACAAGCGAGTTATAATTGTCTTATGTAATAAGGGGGAGATAGACTGCTTTTGACTAGTAATTAAATCCTACCTCTGGGCAGTGTACGTAGCAACTCCGTGTAGCTGCTGTGATAGTCAGTCTTATCTTGGGTTCCTCCACACACCCAAGCAAGGACGCAAGCACTCTGTCAAACCAGTTTGGCTCCTGAAATAATTAAATAAGTAAAGCTGCATTTGCAGAGGAGCAATAAAATGGCTGGAGGAAGTGTCATGCTGGAGGTGGTTGAGTAACGCTTGGGTCATATGCAATGCTCACCCTGCACAAGTGCAGTGATGATGTTGAAGAGAGACGGGGATGGGAAGGGGGAAGTGTGGGAAGAGTTTGGGAGTGCAGCGATCATCACTCATGGCTTCCCTTCTGGACCTTTGTGTTCTTCACCTCAATTCTTTAATTGTAGTGCACCAATTATCCCTGCGTGGGGCTGCCTGTGAGTGGCAGCTGATAGTGCATCTGCTGTCTGTGGTTTTGCAAACCATGCATCAGACATCCCTGGAGAATGAGAGTTGGTTAGCAATGTTTGGCTTAATAAATACTCCATCAGCTTCACCAGAATGTTCAGATAGGAAGGACACATGGCAGTGCAATGGGGTGCTTAATGAGGGACATTTCCAAGCCGCGTTAAATTGCTAAACAGGGTGAAGTCCTGATTTTGAGATCATTAGTAGCCTGATTCCTGATTTCAGCAATGATATTTGTGTTCTTGTAAAGGCAAATATATCTCAAACAGTGAAGGAGTTAGGTTGTTTGTGTTTTTGTTTTTTTGGGGTTTTTTTGGGAGGGGTGGTGGTGGTGGAATATATCTAAGATTATGAATAATGTGTGGTTACTTTTCAGGGTGGCAGTGTGCCTGCTGTGAGATGATGGAAGGGTCTTGAAGGAGGTGTAGCTAAAACAGGATCTTCTGTAAGGCTGAAAGCTGTGTTCAAGCACAAGAACCTGTTCATTTCAGAGTTCT
This sequence comes from Mystacornis crossleyi, assembly GCA_013400655.1. Classification (NCBI taxonomy): domain Eukaryota; kingdom Metazoa; phylum Chordata; class Aves; order Passeriformes; family Timaliidae; genus Mystacornis; species Mystacornis crossleyi. The sequence goes on from VYZQ01010337.1 coordinate 61,350, forward strand.
CAAAGTATAAAGACACTTGACTATATTTCTACTTGTTCACCAAATATTCCTTTATATTTAAATGCTCTGAAAGGGCAGCATTTGTATTTTGGAGCTCTTCAAACACCTAATCAGTGACAAGCGTTGGTCAGCAAAACTGGCTGAGCCTAAACTTCTTTATTCCTTTGCCTACACTCTGATACTCTGCCTCCTCTAGTTGTTCTCCTGTCATCTTTTCAAATGCACGCCATCCTTTTGTGGTTCCCTTGGACTTCAATTTCCTCCACAGCCATGCTTCCTCCTCTGACTGCAATTATTTAATTTCTTTGCCAGAGGCGATTTCTTTCATCTCTTGCCAAGAAGGGCTGCACATAGGCACAGAGCCTGTGGTCGTGTGTCCTACGTGATGCCTCCCATTAGATGGTGCTGTGCAGCAGTGGCAGCGGCCTCCGCCGCCCAGCGCTGGGATACGGGAGCTCACACCAGGAGCGCAATATCCCTGCGAGCCCTGCGAACGGGAGCGTTGGAAAGTCTTGCTCCCAGTGTAGTAACTTGGTCCATGCACAGTGCTTTTCAAACAGCCCGATATAATTATTTTTATGTGTTTACATTCCTTTCAACTCCATATTTTAAAAGTTCCCCCAAAACAGCCAGGAAAAATCTGAAATAAAATTTTTCTTGGTGTCACTGTTCTATACAGCTTCTCTTACTGCTTACCTACTCTCATATCATGACATTTAAATGTAGTTTAGAAAGGCCCCAACTGCCAAACAAGAGCTTTACAATCATGCTTTTATTTTTATTCAGACAGGTCAGATCAGTGGAGTTCTTTTAAGCTAACCCTTCCCTCTGAATTATTCAAATTCCAGAGAAGAGTATAATATTTCTCCAGCTGAAGTCAGCATTAATTTCAGTGACTTCCATCTGATTATTTCTACATAACTGCTGCTAGATAGTATTGAAATTTGTAAACTGCATTGTTTAAGCACTGCAGTTAATGCCAAGTGCCATAGTTTACCGGGAAGTGATGTTGTGACTATTTTTCCAGGGTCTGTACGTGACACTAATTGCCTTTACAGTGTCTTTGACCCTGTAAAATATTCATTTCCGCACAATTTCTTTTTTCACTGTCCATCTGTTTCCTTGTTAATGAGCTAAGAGAACCTGGTGAAATGGCTTGGAAACCAGCGTGTAGGAGAGAGATATAGAAGTCAGGGGATGTGGGGACAGGAGGGAAGATGTGCAGAGAAGGCTGTTGGTTCCCCAAGCCCCATGTGCACGCAAATGGGTGCAGTGTGAGAGAGAGAGAGAGGGGGGGAGTGTTGGCGAATCCTTTGGGCTAAAGTGGATTTATTGCACATCTCAGTATATACGTTGCTCAAAGTACTGCTTCCAGGCTGAAAAAGATTGACAAATCTCTAGTAATAACAAGAAACTGCTTTCATGCATGAATAACCTTGCTAAACATTTGAAAACAATTGTATCTAAAGCATTTCCCCTTTGTGTGCATTTTCTTTTATCTAATGCCTTTTTCCCTCCTCCTGCTGAATGTCATTTCAAGACCTTGTGGTTAGCTCCCTGGTTTGCTCATGGCACCCGTGCTGCTCTCTGGAGAAGCATGCAGAAGTATTAAAAATATATGAAAAATCAAAGTATTGAATACACCCAGGATCAAGACAGTCAATTTGTAAGAGGATAACTGTGATCTAGGGCAGAAGCCTGTGCTGCTCTTGGCCATTTCATCTGGTTCTCTGTATCTCTCTGCCACTTATATAAATAATCCCAACAGGGACCTGCTTACAGATAGCACCAGAGTTTTAGCACATTTTCTTAATCAGCATAAGCAAAGATACTGTTGTTTTTAAGGTCCTTCCTGTAAAAATAGATGCCAATGTGTCCTGGTTTGGACAGGTGTCTGCTAAGGAAGGCAGGAGTCCCCCTCCCACCCCGGAATGGAAAAAAAAAATGTAACCTCCTTCCTCCCGAACTATTATAATTTTGAAAATGAGGGGCTTTCAGGCAAATATATCAGAAATAGGAATAACAGGTCTTTACTTATATATATATATATATATGTACAACAAGGCAAAAAAAAAAAAAAAACAACAATAACTAAGGCAGTAACAAGTAATAGGAATCAGACCGCAGTGACGGCTGCTGGGGCTGTAAGGGCACTTTCCCTTTTGCTGCAGCGACGGCCGGAGTTGACAAGGGCGCTCCGGAGCGAGGTCGGGGAGCACGGGGGAAACTTAACTTGCCCAAGCCGGGAAGGGATGGGAGGAAATTTCAGCAGCCCCTGGGCAGCCGGTCCTGGTGCTTTAGCAGGATTCCCTGGGAGCAGCGCGCTGGAGACGGCAAGGATGGATGCAGAAAAGTATCCCGGGTAGTAGGCGAAATGCACAGAACTCCGAGGCCGCAGCCGGAGACTCCGGGACCCCTCGGCAGGCAAGGGGTGGTGCCCTCAGTGCTGTGTCTCAGCGAAAGCTCCAAAAGCAGCGGCGAAGGGGTGTCAGAGGCAGGGCAGGGCAGAAGGACAAAACAGCAAAAAACACGGCCTCGCAGGAGATGAATTCTCTCCGCGGCGGCTGCAAGTCCCACTCCTTCCAAACGCCAGGAGAGCAATGAATCTCAAGCACTCTACCCCACCTCTTTTTTTTTCCAGTTCTAAATCTCCAGATGTCTTTGCTCCCCCACCTGAGAAGACGCCACCAAGACCAAAAAAAAGGACAATTGGGCCCCTCCCTTGTGGCTGGCTAGGTTCTTTGTTTTTCTTAAGTACCCCAGCAATCGCCCCTTAACATGGGGAAAAAATTCCTTTGAGAGAAGAAAAGAGCACATACACACACAGAAAGAAAACTTTCTCAACCCCCAACACAATGGATTGAGAGCCTGTATTGAAGTCTGCAGCATAGACTCCAACCTGGTATTATAATAGTATAAAACTGAATTTAGGAAATATGAACATTCAAAGGCTTTTTATAGTTTGCATTTATCTTTTGCTCTAAATGAGCAATAGCAAAATATTTAGAGATTCAATTACACTGAAATGGAGACATTATTTAAAATACTAAATATAAAATAATAGATTAAAATGTTAGACAAATGTTATTTTATTACATCTACAGCAAAAAATTCTAAGCCGGTATTTGCTTTAGTCCTTTTTTATGTTTGCCCTACACAAATATGATTTTTATTATCATAACATTTTATCTGTTAATATTGCAAGTAATGCCTCTATTTGCATTGAAGCTTTTAAAAGTAATTTTATTTTTTCTCTTGTTCCCCTGAAAGTAAACCGCCACAGTTGTTGTAGGCTTTTTTTCCTCCTTTAGTAAAAGAAATTATACAGAAAAAATTTTGCATCGAGTTTTTTATTATTGCTCTCTGAGCTTGAAGTTCTTTGTGAGGCAAGTGACTGTCTATCCCATCGGTCACTGCCTGGCTGCCAGGGCGCTGCATCACTGGATCTTTGGGTATGCGAAGCCTTTCAAGAATCTGCACAAAAGTCTGCACATTGTTCTTTTCTTATCTCCAGCATGCTGTGGCTCCAGCCCTTCTCTGATGCTCGGAACCCATGTTTCAGTTGATATGCTTATTTTTGGGGTGGGGAAGAGGTGGTGGGATGTGTGTGAGGGAGTTACATGACCTGATTGAGATCATACTGATATTTTGTTTAGGACAAACTTTTTTGATGCCCCAGGTGGATGCTACACAGGATGTAGCTGTGCATGTATTCATTTATCCAGCTGCATTATGAATGGATTTGCCTCTTGATTGCTTATCCCCAACTTGGAAAGGTATTAAAAACTTGATCAGGTAAAAACCAGCACAGTGCTGAACATGTAGGTTTTTCAGAAAAAAGAATAAGAAATGCTGTATGAAGTGACTGACTTTTACAATGGGCAAGTTCAAAATCTGGCTAGCGTGAGAGCACGTATATTATGAAACATGGTCATTAAAAGATATATAAGTAGCGAAACTGAAATTTCTCCTTGTAATTTCTTCTGTTATCTCAGTTGATGGCTTTTCTGGAAACAATTCCTTCATAATTCTTGTTCCCTGGATATATTTGATTATCTTCTCTGTCAGAAAGAAGCACTGAAGTCTAGTGCACCACTGTTTTACTGGGAATTAGTTGAAAAAGACAGCTTTCAATAAAACAGGTTTTTACATACCGAATTCAGTGCTTGCTTTTTGCTTATTTCAGGGGTGAACAGAATGTTTGGATCTTTGTTTCTTTATGACTACTTTATCCTTTTCTCTGTTTAATAAGGAACATTTATGGTTAAGGAGCCCAATGCCACCATTCTTTTACCACAAACCACTAAACTAGTATGGAGCTTAACTGGAAAATTTTAAAATACTAATGTTAGCATTCTGTTGTCTTAGAAAGGTGAATAAATATCCACTTGTTTTTACAAGTAACTTCAGTTAAATAAATATGAGAAAGTGAATGTGTTGTTAAAGTTGAAATTGGCATGCATCACTTAAGGTGGCAGCTTTCGAGCTTGTGTGCATTTAAATGATGTTTAAAGAATTAATAGTTTCCCAAGGAATCAGATGTACCTATGTAATTAAAAATAAAATGTCAGTGATTTTTTTTTTTTTTTTTTTTCCCCACAGATGTCTAGTCATTCAGATTTCACTGTGCATTTGCAAGATTTGTGTTTCTGGAACGCCCACCTCCATCTAGTTGATGCTGCCCATATCTGCACACACAGAAACACTTTTTTATCACACCAAGTAAAGTATGTTGGTTTTCCTAGTTTGACACCTGTCAGTTCAGTCATCAGGATAAACAACAGTAGGCTTATTCATCTTGTTTTCCTTTGTGGGATGATCTTGTTTGTGGGGCAAAGAGCTCGACTGAGTTGATTGATCCCAAATGTTTATCCCTACTCGCTCTGCAGCACTGTTTCACCAAATCAGGCATTCCCTGACCTACTGGAAAGAAAACTTTGCTTTCCTTCCTCAGATTATGTTTCTACCTGTGGTTTGACAGAAAAGCAGAAAAGCGCAGAGTATAAGCATCTGATGAGCAGAGATCCGTGCTTTTCACACCTACTACACCAGTAATCTTTTCCCTTCTTGCTTGCCCCTTATTCATTGTTTTTCTTCATCTTTTGTAAGAATGTAGCTGCATGTTATTTCAGGAGTCTTGGTATGTTTGTCCAGAAGGCATACCACAATAAGACCCCATCATTATGTTGATGATAGAAAATAACAGCTAAGACCTTTTTTTTTTTTTTTTTTTTTCCAATAATCAACCATTTCCTTTTAAAAATATCTGTTCTGGTTTGTTATCAAAGGCAGTTTGGGCTGAAGACTGAAACATTTGTACATTCTCTGAAATGTAATGATGCCTAGGGATTTGGGGTATGGGGTTAAACAGGGGAGTACAGCCTTGCATTGAACAATAGAGAGTGAATTATTCCAGTTGAAAAATGTTACTGTTGTGGAGCTAGAGGAACATTCACATGGTCCAGCAGAAGTGATTGATGGCAAAAATATTCTTCACCTTCTTACTTTCGCTGTGCAGTTAGATTATACAACACATTTATTTCTAGATATTTCTCTTAATTCAGCCACCCGAGTTTTTTTTCCTCAGTGGAATCATGCCTGTCATGGATTTTAGCCATGAGGTGTGGGGATTTGAAAATAAGAGCTTTTTTTGTAGAAATCCCAATCTTGCTCAGTTGTTATTGCAATGTCATAATTTCATTACTGGAGAGCTGACTGGGAGAGCCTCTGTGGGTACCAGCTTCTTGAGTACTTGTTGATTGACCCCTCAGGAGTTTGTTGGATGGTGAATTAAACTGTTAATCTGAAAGGAAGATAGCAGCATTTTTCCCATGGTGACTTTGCCCACTTTGGATCTGGCATCCCTGCTGCTACCAGAAGTGAAATGCCAGTAGTATTTTCCTATGGATGGAAGCTGTGAGTGCCCATTCTTTCTGTACATTTTCCTGGGGCTCAAAATTCATGGAGACAGATCCTGCTGGCCTCAAAAATTAGCTTCTCTTTTCTACTGCTTGGCCTTGAGAAACCTAGTCGTCACTATGGTTGGGCTGTTTGCTGCAATGTCAAAAGTTTTCTACCCAAATGGCTGATTTTCAACTTGTGTTCAAGACTGTGTACAGAAACCTGCTAAATATGGCTCCTACTACCTGCCCTTTGGGGGGGATTTGGATAAAACAAATTACTACAGGAGAAGACTGCAGCAATGTTATGTTTTGTTTTGTTTTAAAAAAAAGGGAGGAGATTTAAAAATTTGGGAGGAGAAGACTGGATGGGAAGTCTGCAAATGACAAAGAGCATAAGCTATTTACGTCAAAGCATAATGACAGCATTTTCTGGTAGCTACCACACATGCCATTCAAAGACAAGCTCATGTACTGCATGGTGTTTAAATGGAACTGCAAATAGCCATGAAAAGGGGAGGCAGGACTTTGGGTAGGGCATCTGAGTGCAGAAGAGAGAAAAATCCTTACTGCCTTTTTTTTTTAACTTTTTTTTGATGTTGCTGTTCTTTCGTGATGGACATAAAAAAATCTGTCAAGCTGAGGTATAGCATGTTTTGCACATAAAATGCAGTGGACTAAAAATACTATTTGAAGAGGTGTTGTGACTTTACTGCCAGGTCTGGCCACACTGGACAGATGCCAGCACACTGGGAGTTGCCTGCATGCTTGCCTGTTGGCTGGGGTGTAGCCTGCGTATCTCCTTCTGCATCTTGCAGTGCATTCTGGAGCGATACATTGGATGAAGATGGTTATAGCCAAAGGGGTACTGTAAATGCAGGAATACCATGCTGGGATTATTTAAAGATTGAGCCATTTGCCATGTAGTCTGACCCAGATTTTTGGTAATGGGTAGAGAGAAGGAAGGCCACTGGAAAGGTAGGAATTCAGGCATTCATGTGTACGTGAGGTGATCTGCTCACGCAGGCGTTGTGACAGAAACTGGCAGGCGTAGCCAAAATTCTGTACTGGGGATGGCACCATTGCATCACCTTTGCCTCACTGTCCTACTTCCCTGCAGAAGACAGGCAAATCCTCTCTTCAGCATACAAAATTTGTCTTTTCTTGCTGCAGCCATGCTGGGGATCTGAAATTGATAAATCAGTGTTGATCTGATTAATTACCATCTGATTGTTTGCCACATGAGATTCTGGCATAAGCGTGCCCTCAGGCGGTTGCTACAATGTGTGATTCAGTGTTTTGAATCTTCATTCCATCCCTAACCTGTGTCCCTGTACCAGGCAGCTGTGTGCTTCAAGCTGATACAAGCAGCATTTCTCTCAAATTGATGCACAGGGACCTTGCATGGTTTGAGATGGTGTAATCTAAAGTCAGAGGAGCCCTGAATGAGGTGGAGAGAGCAGGCTGGAGGGCGAGTACCTGCACCAAGGCATGGCTGGGATTACAGGCTGGGCGTGATGCAGTGCGGCCTCCTTGTCTCTGGGCAGCTAATGCCTCTGCGATGGAGAACTGGTCAGCCAGCATGCCTGGGTATGTGGTATGATTCTTGCATTGGATGGGGAGAGTCTAGCTTGGCTGTTTCCATCACAGCTAAGAAATTGAGAAACCTACCAGGCCCTTCACTTTGAGTTTCATGTGGTGGTAAACATCGACTGGCCTGTGGTAGCTCTGCATTTTTGCTAAAGCCGTTCAAACTTGTGTAAACCATGGAAACAACTTGACCTGAACTCCCTCAGTAATTTTTTTTTTAATTAACACTGAAAAAATCTTTCAACTTTGGATAGTTTTTAAGGCAGAGAAACCCTACCTTATGATTGGCCTCCAGCACAGCAAGTCAAAGAAATTGTACTCAGTGGTCATTTTGGTACTGAGGAGTATCATCAGCATATTCTGTGCTATATGCTTTCTGCTCAGTCCATAATTATTTTGATGTCATGCCATGCTCAGAATGGTTGATCTTTGGTTATTTCTTCCTAATTTGTCTCCTCCTACAGGAATCACAGCAAACCTGAAAATAAGTTAGCCCTCTGTGTGGCAGCATTTTTAAAATGTCTAAATTTAAATAAAGACTTGTTTTGCATAGTGTTTGAAGAAAATTGGTTGGACCTGGCAATTGCAAATTACCAAAGTATTAGGAGCTGCTGTCTTTCAAAAACAAAATTAAACTGTTTTATAGCAGCAATTAAATTTGATTTTGTGATATAGCCTTTAATTACGTCATTGCTCTCGTTCTATCAAAAAAGCAGTGATAGAAGTAGAATATATTCAGCTGAATAAAGGAGCCAAAGGGACGTAATTTGGAAAGATACGTTGTTCAAAGATGGATAGAAATTACTCTTGCAAGATATATTATTTATTATTTGGTGGCTCACATGGCTAAGTGGCTGAAAAATTGTCCAAAATCAATTATGCCTATTACATAAGAGTACCACACCCAGTATAAGTAGTATTAATGAATAAACAGTGACTCAGAAATTGTAGACATAGTTTGAAGATGTAATATCTTAGGGTGGGATTCAATTCGTCTTAGGTTCTTAAAAGCCAGGGAACTCTGAGGCAGTCTATGTCTTTGCTTTTCTTTAATGATGTCTAGTTCCTGGGTAGCCTATCATAGTTACAGCTGAGCTTGAAGCTCTGCACAAGCCAGATAAAAGTCCAGGATGAGAAAAGTCCCCAGACTCTGTACAAAAGCAGATTTTAAAACAGAGCCCTGACTATTGTGACATCAACAAATTCCAGTTGTTGTGCAACTTGGAAAACGTTTTGGTTTCAAGTACTAGTGTTAAATTGTTCTTTGAGAATACCTTCTAATTACTTAATTATTAGTTATCCTTCGAAAGTCAATATTAATGAAACCTAACTTGGCAGAACCAACACTTTTATTTTAATATCAACAAACCACATAGTTGTCAAAATCAGTGGGTCACAAGATTGGTCTGACAGCTCCATCCTGTATAGCAAATCAGTGTTGATTGCTGCAGCAGCTGCACAAATAACTTAGTCAAAATGCTTCCAGTGTAATGTCTTCTAATGTAATTTTAAGAGGTCTGCAAGTCTAATAGAGGCATTTACAGCCTTGTACTCAAATTGGACTCTTACTGTTCAGAGCAACAGGATTATGCACTGCAGCATTACCTTCTTGTGTTCTGGAGGGGCTACTCTGAAGTTTAACTTGTCTTCAGTTCTTCAGTGGCACACGCTCCTTGTCTTCCTGGGAATAATTTTTGAGGAGTGTGGGCCTTAGCTACATAGTGCAATTCCAGGATTTTTTTATTTTTTTTTTTAAAGAAAAAAGAGAGGAATTTCACTGTGAAGGTTGTTTGTGGCTATAGAAGACACTGCAGGTTTGGGATGGGCCCAGCTCTTGTTGAAGGAAACATGTCATCATCTGTCGCATGCAGGACTTGCCAGTAGGCTCTGTATAAACCCAAACATATCGATTGTAGAGTCATGTAGATGTTGGTGACAACTCCAAAATAAGAACAACTTTGGGATTCTTAAGAACTGATTGGAGTTTGAAACATAGCTGTAAAGCTAGACAGCAGTCCTACAGCCCTTATTACAGTACAGATCTAATGTATGACATGCAAATGTCAAATTTCTAACTTGCAGAATGAAGGGCATGATTTGTAACTAGGTATTCCTATTTCTCATAATCCCTATAACCCAGGGGACACAAATATTTATTTTTAAACTTTCAGTGCTTTTATGTTATATTGTCTAGTTTCCTCAAAATTATTATCACTAGATATAAAAGTTTGGAAGAAAAATCCCATACCATATTTGAGATAAGGGTAATTTTCAGATTCTATGTTTAAGTGATTATTGACAATTATAGTGCTAAGATACAACTTCTACTTTTCTGTAGGAGCAGACTATTAAATCAATATTGTATAAAGTGCAGTTCTCCTAGGGGGATCACTATCATCCTTTCTTTCCCTGAATTTTGAATCTTTTCTTATCTTGCGTTGATGTGCTATCATTCATTTTCTTTCATTATTTGTTACATTTTAGAAAAAAACCTTAAACACAAAAGAAGATTTTTGTAATATCTGTTTTTCTTTTCAATAGGGAGATTGAATTTACAGCATTTAAATGAAAAGAAAACTTATGTTAAAGCTAATTACTTATATTGTCAGACTTCTGGTGTTAGTGTACAGCCCTCTTGAAATTTAGAAAAAAATAATAGGGTGATAGTAACAGATCCTAGAAGAGTTTCATCCTCTGCTTTGCTCTTTTCACCGAGCCCAACTCATTTTTTTCAGTACTAATTTCCTTAATTACTGTGGTAACCAGTAGCTTTGCTCTGACTGTGTGCAGGTTCCACAGCATTTTAATTGTGTGCCTGAAGTCCTGCGCAGGATTGAGGACGGTCAGGATCCCCAAAGGGCAGTTCCTAATTAGCTGGTGGCTGAACATGGTGACCTCTAAGCTCAAATAAATACCATTCCCAGTATTTGATTTCTGTTCCCAACTGGCATAAAACCTCTCTTTTGGACTGATGGCAGAATAATATGTCCTTTTTTGACTTGCATGTGGGTTATTAATCTGGGTGTTTAGAAGAAATCTGCCAAATTTGGTGCCTTCAGGGAGTGTAGGCAGAGGAGAGACTTAGTAGTGGCTCCAAGTGAATATAGGCTTGAGCAAATGCTTTGTTTTCTTGGGTTTTGGAGTCTTTTTTGAAGACTACTTTGCTGAAAACTTGTAGGTAATTCTTTTGGTTTTGAGTATCTTAAGTCCTTTATAAGACATTGTTCTTGTTCACTGCTTTTTCACGCTGAATATACAAAGCAGTCCCATTAGTATAGTCCTGCCACTTGCCAAGTAATGGGAATTGATGTGCATGTGGTAATGCAGACTTGGAGTGGTTCTTTAGTCACACTGCCTTAGGTGCAAGTGGCACGAAGAAAACCCGCTATTAAAATGCTTTGTGGTAGATATCATGGGTATACATGCTGTAACACGAAGTAGGAGATAAAAGACTTTCCCTCTCTTTTGCATTTCTGTTTGAAATTTATTTTATGCTTTTCAATGTGACTCGTATTGCTTTGGAAAATAATAAGTATTCCCACAGAATTTAGCTGAAGATTGACTAGCACTAGAGGAAACTAATTTAAGATGTTTGATCTGACTTCTTTTGAGGCATAAAGAACTGGCTCTTAAATACTTGCTTCTTTTGAAATTAACGTAAGAAAGTAATAGCATGAACTAAGCGATAAATCAGGGTTGGTTGATGTGGTTGTTTCTTTTGTTTTTTTTTTAACTACTACTAAGATTCTCTTGCTAGTCCTGATTCTGTGTGTGGGTCCAATTAACTCCCAACTCTTATTCCTATAGGCCATTACTGGGCAAAGGTTTGGAACTGAAGACTTTCGAGCAGCTCTAGAAAATGGGGTCCTGTTGTGCGAGTGAGTATTGACTTACCTATATAAAAACCCTTCAGGTTAACATCAGCTGGCCTCTTTCCTTTGTGGCCTCTGATTTTTTTTTTTTTTCAGTACCAAAAATATTTTGTAGTAAATAATTTTTGATTTTTTTTTTAATACTTGTTGTTTATCATGGGAAGTAAAAGCAGCTTTCAGACATTCTCTTTCCAGATCCATGCATTCTGTGTGTTGTCCCCCACACTTCTTTGTGTGATACTGAGAGAACTGTGCTGTTGCTGACTGATTATATTGGGTTTGGTTATAATGCCCAGGATATCCCTGGGCTTTCTCTTTAGCTTGTACAAGGTGGTTGTGGCCATGACTGGGATTAAAGCACTCGGTTACCCCTGTACCCACTGTTGCTGTGTGGGTTTGGATTTCTGTCCTCCATCCCCAGCCCTTGAGTGTTGGTTCTATAAATCCTGAAACTACCTATTCCTACCACAGAACTTTGCACTCAGCTTGTTTTGGAGCACTTTCTGTAAGAAGCTTCCTTGTGCTTATATATTGTAGGCCTGGCAATGATGGGACTTGCCTGGTTTCGTTGCTAGACTGAGTCAGAGGTGGAAAATGTCCACTCATCAGGTCTCATCCACATATCTGTAATTGGCTTTGTACTTACTGGAACAGGTTTCCAGGACTGGAAGTGGTGCTAATCCCTTAGTATTTTAAGGAACAGGAGTTCTAAATGTCATTAGAACACCAGTGTAAGAGAAATCTCATTAGAGAACTACCTGGGATGCTAAAAAAAAACCAAAAAAAACTACAAATCTCAGACCCACTCTAAAATCAGTTCAGCCAAGCTAACTTTCAGAAAATATTTATGAAAGGTCAGTTCTCTGAGCTTCTTTTCCTATATATAAGACTTTCTGTCTGTGAATAATACCATGTTTTCTG
>VYZQ01010337.1:86745-131635 GCA_013400655.1 Mystacornis crossleyi
TGGTTTGTTTTTTTTTTTTTTGTTTAAAACCTTTATTTCAGGGGAATGGCATGCAGATGACATTTTTACTTTACTATAGACACTTTCAAAACAATTTTTCAGGTAGAGTCCATGCTTGTACAGATTAGTTCAGTTGTATGTTTTATTTAGGATTTAGCTACAAACTTCCTTCTCTAGATTACTTAGAATCAAATTAGTTGTATTTTCTACTTAAACTGAAGATCTCTGATGATATATGAGAGGCTTTAATTTGATTTTAAATTAATTCTTTTTTTTTCAAAGCGCCTCTACTTCCAAAGTTCATTCCTTCATGCTGATTATTTTCTCTTGATGTTCACCATCTAGTCTTTAGTATAGCCTTTATACTTTATATTGGTACATCCTTTCTGTCTTCTTGCATTATATATATTTTTTAATAATTATTTTTTCATCTTAAACTCTTGCTCTGTGAATTTGACTGGTATATGAGTCAAGAGTAATAATGATGTCTTGTCTGCTATGAGAAATTGATTATAAGGAAGCTTCTCCTCTTTTCCATTCCTCATGAAAAATGAGGAAGGGCAAGCACACAAATACATGGAGTAAGTTATATAAAATCTGCTGTTGTTTGCTTTGCTTCACTATCAGACACCAGAAAATATAGTGCTGGTTGTGCAGCAATTAAGTCCAAAAATGCTTGTAAAAAACAGTCTCATAAATTTTGGTCAAGATCTGACTAATGAGCTGATAAACATTTGATGTGCTCTGTTTGCTTTTCTGACCTTTTTCGGGGTTTTTTTTCAGTGATGAGAGAGTAATACTGAGTGATGTGGAGCATTGCTATTTCTTCTGAAGGTTTAAGTCACCTTTTTGAAGAGTAACAGAACACATCACAGCTAATGCGGTGGCTGTGTGCTCTGCCTTCAGTCCTGCTTCCATGGCCCTCTCTTGTAGCTGATCTGGGTCATGGGATTTTGGTTTGTCAGTGGCCTGTACATTTAGACGTACAGGGTGAGTGCATATGCAGCCCTGCTAAGAGTGAAGCTGCCAAAGTCCTATTTTGTGTCATTCACCAGGAAGCTGATTAGTCTCGTATGGCTTTCCATAAGGCAAGGCACAAGGTGGTATCTGTGTTTTTCTGGAAAGTTGTTAATTTAAATGTGTAAACAAAAACAGAGGCATCATTACCTGTTTTCGTGATGAGTATGCTCAGCAAGTTGTTGGGAAACTCAGAAAGACAAGTATTTTAAGAGACTTAGTACTTGGCATAATCCTGACGTGAGTGGAAACTTTTGTTTTGCAATAGCAGCTGGTGTTTCTTATGACTGAACTTCAATATATCTAAAACTGAAGAGGAGGAAAATGAAAGTAGGTATGATCTGCCCAAACTCATATCCTACATCCAACGTGCTCTCCTTTATAAGGCAGTTTATATATTTAATGCAGGCTCAGGAGCACTTCGGGTGGTAGGAATGAGGCCAGGTTCCTCTTTATAGTAGTAGTTCTTGTTCAATATTCTTCTTCTGCTGCAAGTAAAAAAACTTCACAAAACTGTTGTTTTCCTTCTTCTTGTGGGAAGCAAGAGATTTATGGGAAAACGGAAACACTGTACCCATCTTTCAAAAAGATAGAAAGGAGGACCCTGGGAACTACTGACCTCTCAGCCTCACATCTCTGCCTGTTTAGATCATGGAACAGCTCCTCCTAAAACCTCTGCTAAGGCACATGGAGAACAGGGAGGTGATTTGGGACAGCCAAGGGCAACTCCTGCCTGACCAACCTATTGGCCTCCTGTTATGGAGTGACTGCATCAGTGAACACGGGAAGAAATGCAGATGTCACTTATCTGGCCTCTGTAAAGCCTTTGATACAGTCCCCCACAACACCCTTCTGCCTAAACTGGACAGAGAGAGAGATTTGATGGGTGGATTGTTTGATGGATAGGGAATTGGTTGGACGGTTGCATGGAGAGGGTAGTGGTCATAGTTAATGTTCAGAGGGTGATTAGTGATATGGGATGTCCCTTAGAGATTCTTGCTTGGACAAGTTCTGTTTAATGTCTTCATCAATGACACAAGGGGATCAAGGGCACCCTCAGCACACTTTCAGATGATACGGTGCTGACTGGTGTGGTTGACACACCTAAAGCATGGGATGCCATCCAGGGGGACCTGGATGAGTTCAAGAAGTGGGCCCATGGGAATCTCAGGAGGTTTAACAAGGCCAAGTGCAAGGGGCTGCACCTGGGCTGGGGCAACCCCCCAGTATCAATATAAGATATAGAGCAGCCCTGCCAAGAAGGAATTGAGATACTGGTGGATGAGAGGCTGGACACGACCCAGCCATGTGCACTCACAGCCCAGAAAGCCAAACGTGTCCTGGGCTGCATCCAAAGCAGTGTGGCCAGCAAGGCCAGGGAGGGCATTCTGTCCCTCTGCTCTGGTGAGACCCCACCTGGAACACAGCATCCAGCTATAAGCACGTGGATCTGTTGGAGCAGGTCCAGAGAAGGGCCAGAAAAACGATGAGTGGCTGGAACACCTCCCCTATGAAGACAGGCTGAGAGAGTTTGGGTTATTCAGCCTGGGAAGAGAAGGCTCTAGGTTTCAATATTTAAAGGAAGGTTTTAAGAAAGATAAGAACAAACTTTTTAGAAGCGGCTGTTGTGATAGGACAAGGAGTAATGATTTTAAATAAGAAGAGGATAGATTTAGATTAGATGTAAGGAAGAAATTCTTTACTGTGAGGGTGGTGAGGCACTGGAACAGCTTTTCCAGAGGGACAGTGGATGTCTCATCCCTGGGAACATTCAAGGTCAGGGTGGATGGGGATCTGAGCAACCTACTCCAGTTGAAGCAGTCACTGTTCACTGCAGGTTGGACTAAGATTATCTTTAAGGTCCCTTCTCCAGAGGGATAGTGGATGTCTCATCCCTGGGAACATTCAAGGTCAGGGTGGATGGGGATCTGAGCAACCTACTCCAGTTGAAGCAGTCACTGTTCACTGCAGGTTGGACTAAGATTATCTTTAAGGTCCCTTCCAACCCAAACCATTCTATGGTCCCATGTCACTAGTATGAGAAAAAAAAAATCTTTTCACCTGGGAATTGACATAGCACTGTATTTCAAACGTGGCTATCAAATAAAGTGTTAAATTTTTTATGTAATCTATTTCAGTGAGATTTTGTCAGTACTCAGAAAAATGCAATTGGAAATTAGTAAATGTGTTTCCACTGGCAACTGAAAATTCTGAATTTTACATTACTTCAAACTCCTAAGCAGATGTTTCTTCAAGTTTGGGAACGTGATGGCCACAGTAACTGGGATGAAAATTCTGTTTAAAAATAAACCAAAACGCGTTATGATTTCTTTTTGCTGGTTTTGTGAATTTATGAAGCATTTTAGAAACATGATTTTTAAATAGTTAAATTTAAGAAAAGTCTTGCTTCTTCTTACATAAGAAGTTTTTAATGTATCAGATCTTGGAGTAATTCACAAAGAGTTCTTTACCATTGTTTCAGTTCTATACCTAAGGACAGTAGAGTGTGGTTAGTGAGAGTTTTAGTGGCTTTAGTGCTGACATTAATCAGCAAGTCACAGTAGGGTAGGGGTGAAATCGCGAGTTCAGTCCGGTTTTCTCATTGACTACACTGTAAACCATAAAAAGGGAAAATTAGCAAATGTCAGGAGTAATACAAGACCTGATAGGAATGTAGTGGAACTATAAATCACTTTCAGTATTCTTTCTGCTGTCTTATGGGAAAGAGGAATGTGGCCTGTATGGAAATACCCCTAGCAGACAATTAAGAAGAAAGCGTTGTGTGCTAGAAAGGAAGTATGGTTATTAATAGTTAGAGATGACATTGTTCTGTAGTCTGTCAATGCCTGATAGTGGGAGTATGTAATCTCGGCAGTGGTTTACTGATGTTTTGTGCCCCTCTGCTTGAAAACATATGGTACATTTCAGCCTTAGCTCTGAATTTCCTTTAATTGTTTTCTGTTGCTGCCTAAACACTTTGAAATGTAGGGTGTGGGGAAAAGAGGAGGTTGATGCAAACTCTGACGTTTTTAATAGCTGCTCAAGACATCGATCAGACGGACTGAAACCCAGACACGGGGTTGAACTTGACAGGTTTCAGGTGAGTGATGGTGAAGTGAAATGTGTCTAGGAGACATAAGTGGGGAGAAAGTGTATGGATGCAGACCTCAAGAATGGTGGTTCAGCTACTTGCCCTGGCCTCTTGTCAGGGGGACAGTAAGTGCTGTGCCTGCTGGTTGATCTCTGAATCAAAAGCAGTATTTTGGGATGCTTTAAATGAGATCAGGTCTTCAAAACCAGTGCTTTTAGTGTGTTACTGGGATGAGATGTCAAAATGCTAACTAATTAATTAGATTTTAAAAATCATGTCAACTGACTATAAGGTAATATGATTGGCAGCAAGAACTTTCCAATATGGAAAATTTTCATCCCTCCTCCTGCTCTAAACCAAAGCTCTGAAAAAGTATTACCCTTTTTGCCTCAGTTTGCCGTCACTTAACAAAACACATAAATATGGTTTCCAAATGAACTGCAAGAAATTTCCATTTATCAATTCAATCAGCTGTAGTCTGTGATATACTCTGTTGTTTGTGTGCTATTTTTATTTCTGAAGTAACTGGTGACTGTGTCTGTGTTTGTCAAGAAACATTCCTTCCTAACTGGAAAAAAAATGTCAACCACGTAGAAGAAGTACACACCTTAACTCATACTTGTGACAGTCATAATCTGATTTCTCCTGCCTTTGCCAAGGAAGTGCAGATTTGAGATTCCTTGCAGCATTCAGTGTTTGTGTTAAATCTTCGTAAGGTGGGCACTAGAGTACTTTCCTCCCCCACCTTTGGCTTGTTAGATATTTGTCAACGCGAGGTGTAAAATTCATGGCAGTTTTCAAAGAAAGCAGTAATTGCAGCGGTGGTAACTTTTTCTGCGGTTATCAGTCTTGGAGCTGTGCAGCTATGCTATTTACCCTTCTGTTTGGAACAAAATCCTCATACCACATCTCCTAACGCCTGTCTGAACACCTCCGCGCCCATGTGTCTGTGCTGAATCACCCTCCTCCAGTGAGGTATGTGAGAGAACTATTAACAGCAATACCAACAACAAGTGCTGCCAAAAGCAGGGTGCTGAACTGCTTCAGCTGGGGTGACCAAGCTGCTGTCTGCATGACAGGAGGATGGGGAAGGGCATGAGGAAGTCTGGCACTTATGCGGGGGTTCAGGTAGGCTCCAAGGCAGGTCATCTCCGAACCAGCTCGTTGATCCAGGGTGCTGAGAAGGGCTTATCCCCTGCTGTCAAGAACCTATGCAGGGCAGCAAGAATTAGATACAGTACTAGGGTGCCACTCCTGTTAAGAAACAAAAGATGCTTGGCTCTTGAATGAAGCAAAGTTAGAGGAAACTTCCAAATGCTCTCTTAGGAAGAAGGAAGTACTAAGTAATTGTCCAAAAATCAGGGGCTATATGAATTGCGGATCTGAGGCTCTGTTTCAAGTCCTCTGTATGAAGAAGCTGAATTTCACCTATATCAAGTTGTTAACCTGTGTGAGCAAAACAAAGAAAACTTACGTATACAAGTAAAAAAAACGGAGGGTGAAGGAGGAAAGCAAGCTCTGCCAAAACTTTGTGTTTCAAGAACAAGAGGTCTTTACTACTTTTGTTACTCATTAGGCTTCAGCGGAGTTTCACCTTTAAGTGGATTACTGTCATTCCAGTTCTGTGTAGTGGGGTGGCTTGGCATTGCAGTATTTAGCACACTTTGCTTGCAGAGTCTGTTTTGTATAAACTGTTTGGGGTGTAAGGCATATCACTTGAATCTTATTTTTTTTTCCTTTGACTTTGATTGGAATGCAACTAACTGGTGGGAAAGTTAAGGCTTGTCTAAACAAGGAAATAGCCCAGGCTAGTTCTTCCATACTGGCTTTCCAAACCTATACACTCCTTACAGTATGAATGCCTGTGAGTGGATGAGGTCTGTTAACAAGGCTTGTCTGCCAACATGCTGTACTTTTGCCCTTCTCCATTCCAGATGGCCTTATTTGGTAGCGGTGACATCCCAGAAACACACCTGCAATTTACAACCTGGTATTCACTCTCTTATCAATAAAAGGCTCCTTTGGTACCCATTGTCGCTGTGATATACGTCTGTGATGTCATAGGGAAGGTTATGCTGTAGCACGGTTAGAGATATGAGATATGAGACATTTCAGGTCACTGAAGACAGTTGGTCCTTTCTTGTGTTAACAACACCTTAAAAGCTGTCAACATAGAGGTCCTGTTTAAAAAACCCAGCAACCCACATTAGTTTCTCCTGTGTGTTTTCCTTAATCCAGTTACTCTCATTGTGAAGAAACTGTGGAGATCAGTGTTGTGAGAGGTTGCAGGCAATGAGGTGGGCTGAGCAGAGATGTCTTCTGCTGGCCATTACACCTGGTGGTGGGCAGTGCCAGGATCCAAATAACAAGTTTTGGGGAAGATCCTTCAATACACACCTTGGTCTTACAGGGAACCATGACCAACTGCAGTCACTGCAGATGGGATTGGGGTTTGGGAGACAGATGGACCTTTTTGTCCGAAACCAGAATGAATCTTAACCTAAGACTGCTTCAAAATGTGGTCTCCTTAATGGTTGCAGCGGTGAAGGGGAATGCTCCTCCTCTTCCTGGCTGTTCTACAGTTATTGGTACTGGCAGCACCAAGGTAACGGCAAAGTTTGTGCACAAAGTTTCATTCCTGCATTCACACAGCAGGAACACCTGCTTTTTGAGAGGAAAGCTGGCAGTGAATCATTAAAGATTTAGTATCTGTAATCATGCATAGAGCTGGGGCAGGGAATCCCTGTGTCAAGGATCACAGTAATTTATTATTTTACCCAGTGTGGAAAAGCAATGAAGGGTGTGTGCAGAGGGGAGTGGCAAAGCAATTAACGCAGTTTCTGATCTTTGGCCAACACAGTGCTCTGTGCGCTCTGTTAAAGGTGGGATAATTTACCGAACAGAAGCTCTGAGGTCACTCTAAGTCAAATTATGTCTGCAGGATAATTGTTTTAATTACTATTTTTAGTTTTGGGCCCAAAAAGGGAGGAAAGGAGCAGTTTAGGGATTCTATCCACTCCCCCTTCTGCATTTGGTTCAAGGTTGAAACTGTTGGCCTTCAGAGAGCTACAGAGAGCTGTAGGAGCTGGGATCACCCTCTACAGATGGGATGGGTGGGTAATGGGCACTGAACATCCTGGTGGTCAAGGCCAGGGTGGTAAATGGGGAGTTCCTGGCTCCCAGGCCTGTGGTCAAACCACAGGGTTTGTGTTCAGCCTGGTTCCCTCCTATCCTCTCAACCCCTTCTGCCCCCACCTGCACCCACAGCCAGAGCTAATAACCGAAACGCACCTCCAAGGAAGAGCAAGTCACCCAACTTGTTCAACGAGCTCCTGCTGCAGGCTTTTTTCCTTTTACCCCACCTCTGAATATAAACAACGCGTAGCTGTGCAGTGATGCTGCTGCCAAATGCAGCTCTAAATTCTGCATTAAACTGATGTGAGCCAACTCAAGTGGACAGTATAATGCTCTGTATATGAAAAATATTTTCTACTTTGAAAAAATACCAGTTTTTTTAATGGAAAATGCCCTTACATAAGGGAATGAGGGTGCCAACAAAGAGGGTTTGTCATGAATGCAGAGTTGGAGACACACTGTAAGCTTTCAAGATGACTAAATGTCTTGATAAATGCAGTACTAAGGAAAAATGCCTGTTAAATGTGATCTATTCAAATGATTTTCAGAATTCTGTAGCCAAAAAAATGCATCAGTCTCTCTTCTTAAAATGTCAGAAGTTTTTGTTTCTAGGCACTATAGGTACTTGGTGGGTTTTGGTTTTTTTAAGTTTTTTTTTCCATTTTTTTTTTCCCCCCAGAAGCCTGGAAACTGAAAACAAATTCTGGCACCAAATAATGAAATCATGGTCTGGATGATGATGTATCACTTTAGTCCAAATATGTTTCATGGCCTTGCAAGCATAGGGTACCATCCACTTCATATTCTGAAAATAACCCCTTAAAATCCACCCAAGCACCCTCCTCCCCAACCCTCCCCTCCAAACCAGAGTTTGAATAGCTGTGGAAATGAGGGATTTGATTGAAACGGTGGGTATTTTGTATCAGAATGGGAGACAACCTAGAGTACTGTCTTTTATTGGCTGCTACACCCAGGAGAAACAGAAAAATACCATGTTAATTAATTTTTTTTCCCCCAGTTGCCAAGTGATTTGAAAGATGTGCCATAACTTGTATGCCTACGAGATTTCATTGTGTTTTGGTGCATATGGAGGACTTCAGAGAAATAGTTACCTAGGGGGAAGACCAGGCTTACCACACAGCATGACTGCACCCTAAAGAAAGCAAATGTATTTACACACTTGTTTAAATTAATATCCCTGTCCCACACAGATAATCATGATAACGAGGGATTTTTTTTTAATAAAAGTTAAATAAAGCTCTATTACACAAGCCAAATTTAGTGTGATGTCCCGTTGCATGTAAGTAGTCAAAATAAGATGACACTTACACTCTCTTACGGGGAGAACTCTTTCAATTAACTATTACTTTAGAAAAAATTTAAAATACTTTTTCTGCTTTATACACTCTGTCCCTTCTCGGGTTGATGGCTTTGGGGTTTTGTCCTACTTTACGTCAACCTTTTCTTGATCCTTTTTGCATCTTTTGTCTTTTCTCTTACTTTCCTGCTGCTCACACTAATTTATTTTTTCTGGTTTAAAAGTGCTCTTTCCTCCTCTTTTTAGGTGTTGAGGAAGCTCTGTACTTCCCCACCAGCACTTTTTCTTTCTTTTCAAGTTCTTGCCAAGATTACGTATATTAGGAGCTGATCACAGGTGCAACCCAGAACCACTGCCCACTGTCTCTTTTTTTTTTTTAAGTTGTTCTTTTGAATTGTGATTTTTTGAAAGGAAGGTGTCCATATTCTTGTGTTTCCCCATAGGGTGACAGGCTTCTTTCTTCTTTGTGGTCTGGAGGATAGCGATAGGGCGGAGAACCCCTGCAGCGTCACCCCTGCTCTTCCCCTCACATTCACCTGCTCTGGCACAGCCTCCCTGCTCCTGGCCTAGGATCAGGAGCAGCACTGAGGACCAGCAAGTGAAGGACAGGAAAGACTCAGCTCTTTGCTCTCCTCTTGTCCATGGGGTTGCAGGAGTAAGACGCAATCCTGCTCTGCTCGGATGCTGGAAGAAGGCTGTGGACTACAGTTTCATTTTCAATATAGAGATGATATCTTGGCTCCTTCAAAGCAGTGGTTAGAGGGAAATGCTTTAACAACAGGCAGAGGGAAGGGTTTGTGATGCCCCATGGGGACCAGAAAGTCAGGTACATAGCTGAAAGTGTACAGTATTGTTTGCCTTTTCCCTGAACAGCAGTATTTAAAAGCCTGCTTGTGGATGACCTGCTTCCCACTGGCAGCTCTGTCTCTCCCATATTATGACTTTGCAGAGCTGTTGGGTGTGTTTCACTTTGAAGTTTGAGGCAAAAATGGAATATTGAAGGCTAATAGCTTTATCTCATCAGTGTTCTACGTTGTGCATTTAATATAAGTCTGTACAGCATATGGAAAACTCACCCCATGCTGGGAACATTTGAAATGCTCTGCTGCTCCATCATGCACATCATCTGGGGGAAAAAACAGCCCTTCCCACAGCTTCATTCCAACCTCCCCACCCCCTCTCACCAAGACATTTAGAAGTAGTAATAGCATACAGACATGAGTTACTCTTGAATTTTGTGGTTTAGACTTCAGGCTTTATTTTTGTTGTGATTTAAAACCTGTAATTCTATCATGTTAATTCCAACTTCAGATGCTCAGGGAAATGCAGTGATTGAGTTCTGTTAATAACACAAACAAAAATTAACTAGATTATTTTATCCCTGTTAGTTCAAGAGTGTTCTCTAATAATGGTCAGAACCTCATGTTTTCTGCAAAAATGTATTTGATCTGCCTGACAATGAATCCTTGCTTTTGAAATGGGCAGCTCTTCACTCCCCTTCTGGCTTTGCTTCTCTTATGCTGATAGGTGGCACTAGCATTGCCTCTCATGATCCATTTTATTTGTATAATGGAATCAAATTCTCCAGTTTTCATTGTCTTAAGTCCCTCATCTCCCCTTATCATCATAATCCTTTGTCTCTGCTAATTTGAATTTTTCTTAAATTTAAATGGCCTGTTCTTGTTTCCAGAGATTGGGTACACTTTGGTGGCAGAGGAGGGTGGTGGATGCAAGTATGAAACTTTTTCTCATAAGCACATTTCATCAGTGACTTTTGTCACCTAGAGGTAGGTCTGGTGTGTTGTGCTTCTCCAGGATTTGAGGTCTGGATGTTTAAATAGAACGTTTTTTGTGAAGTGTGATGCGATTCAGATGGCAGTATGCCCTTCGAAGCTGCAGTGGCAATGACCATTAGTCTTGTTAAAGTACAGTTGCATTGGTAAAAGCAATAGTGTAATGGTTTCTATATTTGAGTGCATTAGTCACTGAAAAATGTTCCCGTTCACATTTCTAATGATAAATTTATTGCAAGGTTGATAACTTGTCATTTTTTTCCTACTTATTTCTGTGGTGCTATTTAAAATTCATCTTCCCATTCATTATTCTGGTAGAGTTTAAAATGGCTGCTAGCTATTTTGAGACCTGTGGCTTTGCTGATTAACGACGATAATTAAGGATGGTCAAGAATAACTTGGCAAAGACAGTTTTTAGAAGTGCTGGTTTGTTTAAATGATACCTTTTTGTGTCCAAAAATATCCAAACCTGATAAATAGTCTATTGGGTGCATCACCTTGATGCTGTGAGGGTCATTTCTAGGCTCTGACTGCAGGCCCTGACCCAGCTGGTGTCTGGATCAACCTGTGAGATGGCAGGTGTAATCAGATTTCCAGCTTGGGAGCTGAAGGAAGGGAGATTTTGAACCATGTTTTATCCTGCACGTGAATGCCATGACTAACGGTGTTCTGCCTTTCGTGTTATCTCTCCCTGCCTCTGACCCCATTCCTGACGGTCTTGACTCCTGTCAGCTATGGTGTTCTCTGGGTCTGTAAGTGCTGTTTATCAGGAGGTTGATGCTTGATAGGTTTAATTACTGAAACACCTTCAAAATTAATTCTCTCCTGTGCCAACAGTTTGGTGGTTGTGCAGCCAAGCATCCACTGATGAGCAACTCCTCTGCTTTGTTTTTGTTGCTCTCAGGGTGTAGACGACATCTGTTTTTCTAAATCTGACTCTTCTTCCTTGTTTACTTGCACAACGTGCTCATTTACAGCACTGTGGTTGACATAACCCATTGGTTTGGGAGTTTGCTCTGAGCTGTGGTGACTGGTCAGGCCAATCAGACCATGTTGCCTTCACTGGTTTTGGTGTCTCTCCAGTTCATTACCTTGGAGTTACTCATTCCTTCTGCTCTGCTGCTTTCTTCTTGTGCCTTACGTGCCAGTTTCTTAGACTCCCTAGTCCCCTGAACACTGAGCTGATGGTTGTTAGCAAGTAATGCCTCTTCTTGCAACGGGGCTGTAGCCTGTGGCTTCTTCCACGCAGAGGAAACGATGCCTTTTCAAGTCCTTGCTGTTTTCATACTAATGTGACACTCAAATATTAATTGAATGAAGTTGACACATCTAGCCAGCTTTCCCCATGCTGCATGGAAAGAAAATGGGGCATTGCATGGAAAGGAAAAATAAATGCCCCTTCTGAGGCTGCATCTCGCAACATGAAGCTCTTCCCTGGCCAACTGTGCAGGCAGCCCCCCGGGCACTGCAGGGGACCAGTGCCTGGGCACAGGTGAGGTTGCCTGTTCTCCATCCTTCCCAGCTCCCTCCTCTCGTCTGCCACCACACTGTGTCCCCCGTGTTTGCCATCGTGTTGCAGCCCCCACCATGGCACATCGCATCAGGCCTTGGGGCATGACCTTCACAGTGTGAGACACCTGGGATCTTTCAGATGTGGTAAGGCAGAGCCCGCAGCCTGCATGGGGAATACCTTGCTCAAATATTTTCCTTGAATTAAGCCATGTTTACAGACTGATAAGGAATACTAGAGTCCCAGGGACCTTCAAAACAGAAGGTTGTGGGGATTCTTGGGTTTGTTTTACTTTCTATATTAGAAGCAGCTGTTATTTTCTTTGTAGATTAAAAAAAAATAATTTTAAATGAAGGAATAACTGTTACATCCAGTGATTATGTGTTAAAAAAAAAAAGTTTAAAGCATATTANGTCCCCCGTGTTTGCCATCGTGTTGCAGCCCCCACCATGGCACATCGCATCAGGCCTTGGGGCATGACCTTCACAGTGTGAGACACCTGGGATCTTTCAGATGTGGTAAGGCAGAGCCCGCAGCCTGCATGGGGAATACCTTGCTCAAATATTTTCCTTGAATTAAGCCATGTTTACAGACTGATAAGGAATACTAGAGTCCCAGGGACCTTCAAAACAGAAGGTTGTGGGGATTCTTGGGTTTGTTTTACTTTCTATATTAGAAGCAGCTGTTATTTTCTTTGTAGATTTAAAAAAAAAATTAATTTTAAATGAAGGAATAACTGTTACATCCAGTGATTATGTGTTAAAAAAAAAAGTTTAAAGCATATTAGATTGCAAAAGCAGAGCTTTCCCATACTGTGAAATTCTGATACCAGCACCCTGCCTTCCAAACCCTTAATGGCAGGGCTGTGTGTAGCTTATGAATTAAGTAACTTCATGTACCTTTTCCTTTGGCTTCCAGCTGAAGGAAGCAAGTGCACAAGAGGGCACATTCTTTTGTTGTTGATAGCATTCCGCCTTAACGAGAAGGAATTTCTTGCCTGTTGCCCACTGTTTATGAAGTGGAAAGAGATCCCAAGTTGTATAATCTCTCTCTCTATCCTTAGATTTATTCTTTTTTAACATTTCTCATGGGTCGATCAGTCCTGAAGCAGGTGCAGTGAGTGGGTGTTGCACCTATATTTTGTTACAGATCAGTGTGAAGTTGGGGAGGTGTGGGTGTGGGAAGGGGAGGAACTCGAAGGAGAGAAACCCCCCCAAGTGAGGCAGGAGCAGCTCTGAGCACAGTGTGGTTTCTGTCTCTCCGGAGCTTTGCTCAGCAACCAAATCGAGACTCCAGGTGCCGTATTCCCTCATCAGTCTGTGAGCATAGAAACGGAGTGTCCCTCCTCTTCTTCCCCCCCTGCCAAGAGTTTCTGGGTGGTGAATGTCAGTAGCTGGAGTTATTTTTAAAGGCAAGAGGTGAGGCTTGTCGTGCAAAGCTAGGAAGAGGGCGTTTGTTTGCTGAGCAGAGCTGACATCAAAGTGGAGATTGCTGCCTACTGGCTCACCGCTGCCTTATGCCAGGTAATCTTTAACATACCCCTCAGTCCCTGAGATCGCAGCCCAGCCTGCCTGTGTGCATGAGAAACGAGCAGCGTTTATGATCCACAAGATTGCTTTTTCAGTGTTATTTACGTGAGCTGGACTTTGACATTTAAAGGCTCGCACTAATCATCTTGCAAAACCTGCTTAGTGCTCTTAACTGAGCAACTGCTTTCTACTTTTCTTTGCAGGATAATATAAATGTTTTTCTGAAAGCGTGTGAAAACATTGGACTGAAAGAAGCTCAGCTTTTTCACCCAGGAGATCTTCAGGATTTGTCCAATCGAGTTACAGTCAAGTGAGTTTTGTGGTTTTGTTTTCTCCTTTTCCTTCTCCCTCTAAGCTCTTTCAGTCTTTTTTTTTTCTTTTTTATGTTTGCCTATGGAAAATTCTTCTTTTAATCTGGTATGAGCAGTTCTGAATACTGTGGGGAGGGTTTAAGCCTTGTTAAAGCTAGTATATAAGACTTGCAGAAATGTAATTAAAAAAATGAAGCATTATTGTAATACCTTACAAGCTAACTAATTGTTAATGAATATTTACAACATTTAATATGAGATGGAAACTGTTCATCTTACTTTAGACTTAGAGCAAAATTGTTAAATGGTATCAAAAGCATCACTTCTCTTTATGATTTGTGATTACCAGTGTAAATTTGAAAAGCTGATGTGGTACTTCTGATACTTAACCAAATGCATTTGAGGCTTAGGTACAGTGTTCCTAGAGGACCGCTGGTTTTGTCACTCCAAATATTAATCAGATGTTTGTCTCTGAGTGTCACATCCCCTGTCAAGGGGTATGTGTGTGTGTGTGTGTGTGAGTAGAAATTAAGTACTGAATTGTACTAAGGGTAATTTGGCATGTTTGCCGAGGTGGGAGTTTTCCTGTGAAACAGCAGTGGCTTGGTTCTGAAATATAATTAGTGGATTTTCATATTTCAAGACTGCTGTATCTCCTAATAAGAATTTTATTAGCAGTTTTCTGAGAGATTAAGGTGCAACTTTACTTTATAGACAGGTGTTTTAAGATAAATGAGCCAAGGCAAAAATCATCTGAGGGCATCTTGTTTTGTTACAGCATGAACTATTTTTATTATATTGGGACAAAGGGTGAATTTATTGTCTCAAAAAAAAATCTTCGGTGGGTTTTGCTGGAAACCTGTAAAGTTGAATGATTCCTGTCTTAAATTACCAGTTTTATCAAAGAGGAACAGGCAGTAATCCTTCTGTAAATACAAGGAAAAAAAATTGTGAAATGACATGTAACTGCTTTAATTAGAAAGAAATCTCTTGTCGGTGGATCGGGTGGTAGCCTGTTGACATGCTCTCTGCCTGGTTTCAGAATGAAAGTTCATACTGTTTTGAGTCTGATCTGTGAGATGGCAATGTGTTTTCCAGTCTTTGACTCACACCCGAAACGTAATTTCTCACTAATCTGGTGTTTAGGGACTTGGCATCCTTCCAGGATGTTGGTTTTCTCTCCGCTGGTTCCTACGTCATGCCAAAAGCCGGAGGGTTGGTAACCTCTGCCGTGCTTAAATTATCCACAAAGCCCTAGCAAAAGTTATTTTGGTGGAGGTTTGCTCCAAGGGTATGGCTGGGAAGGGTTGGAGGCGGTCAGGAGCTGGTGTTCAACGGCGTCAGTAGCGACAAGCTGGAACCCCGGGGAGGTCGAGATAGCGAACTGTTGTGCAAGGTATGTTGTCCAACTCGTCCCGACGTTAAACCGCGGCACCCAGGTGAGGTCAGCTGTGAAATTCACCCAGTGGAGCTGTAACCGAGGCTTTTTTGGGTCCTTTCAGCCCCGCCAGTTCCCTTCCCGGCTCTGTGAGCAGAGAGTGAGGCTGGAATTCGAAGTTGTCACGAGGCAACAGGGGTTTTACATCATACTTTCTCAGCAATGGTTTGATTAGTGTTTTCCAAAAAGCAGATTTAACTATTAAGTACTTCTTATGGACAGCAGTGCGGGGGGTCTGGGCTAGAGTCAAAAGAGCTGCCAGCCATACAACTGCGTTCTTGTAATTCGTTTCAGTGTGAGTTTGCTTCTCCACACATTATATATCATATGACAGTCCCAGAGTGTGTATTAAATGCTTACAGAGTAATTCAAAACTTCTGTATCTGAGCATGCTGTAAAGTGGTGTCCTAACTATATGAGTCCTTTTGATGTATTTAGGAGGTTGGAGAGGGACAGGAGGGAAGTTTTATTCCAAGAAATGAAGGAAATAAGTTACACAAAGATAACTCACTCCATTGAAAAGTTAATTATAGAAATAATTTGATTACCCAGAGGGCAAGCTATTCTTCAGAAGATTTTCAGAGAGATTTATATGTGTGTCGGGAGAGAAATGCTGTCTGATCTGAAATTTTATCTGATGTGTCTTTTTATTATTTAATAGAAATACATAATTTCATACATTCAAGATGAGTTATCAATGTCTTCCAAACTTGTAGGATGCCAGGCCTCAGAAAAGGGGTACTATTTCATGTCTTGCTTTCGTGTTACCCTTTGTTAACTCTAGTTTCATAATTAGAAGTAAATAATTTCTTGTCACAAAGAAGGAAAACTTTTTATCTGCTGACCTATTTAAAATACTACATTTAACTTTTGGATTTCTAATATTCCTAAGCAAATTCATTTTGCTGCTGTCACCTGAGGCTAATTGCCCACGTCCTAAAGCAGCTGCGATATGTTGTATGGGATAACATTAACGTGTGCCTCAAGCAATGTGTATTTTGACACCACAAGAGGACTGCTGTGTTCTGCTGTTGCACCACTCTTAGCACGTTTTTTTATCTACCCAAAATAGATTAAATAAACTGTTGATAGAAAAATGAGCTTAACAGGCTGGGATGGCAGAGAACAGGGTGCTGGTAGGACACATGCATGTAGTGTCAGGCATGACAAGGTGCTTGATTTGCCTTGGATACGGAAAATTGGTCAGAGGAAGGTACCATTAAAAAGGTGGGTCTGTTTCTGCTGCTAAGGAGGACATGAGAGTTGTCATCTTATGTAAGAGCAAAACCAGTCTTTCGCACTGTCTGAGAGGTTGCATCTCTGTCCCTCTCACATTTGTTTAATTGATCTGACACCTCTGGTGCTGGGAAGGTCCTCAGGAGGCACGTCCACCTTTTGAGGTGGATGAGCTCTGTGAAGTGGTGTCCCATGTGCTTCTCCGGTCTCTGCTGCTGCGCAGTTATGTGTGGCATCTCCTTTTTACCTTGTGGGAACTCGTATGCCCTCAGGCTGTTGGCATCTCAGACTGCCATCCTGTCCCACCTGGGCAGGCTCCCTTCCCAGCAGGAAAAGTTATATTCTCCTTGTGCTTTATTTCTGAGCGTGCTTGCTGCCTTTCACCGTACCTTCGCTGATAGCACTCTGTCTAATCAACACCACCGCAAAGCTATTCAGAGATACCAAACTCTGTTTGTGGTGCAGTGTTCTTGTGCCACCTGACTTACAAGGTAAAGACCCTTTGTTCCTCATTAACAGAATGTGTTCTGAGAAAATAATCTGTCTATCTGGTGAGGAGGCTACAACTTTCACTTGTATTTTTTTTTCTTTTGCAACTGAGATGAGGCACAGGCATGATGTGAAACCCTCCTCTTTAATTACTAGAAGTAATCTGGGACAGGAGACGCAAGAATCCTCTTGCATACCCAGACTTTCAGTTCCAAGTGATTATGTGATTATCCTTTTTGCAAAGAAAAAGCTCCTTAAAATTTTATTGTTTAGAAGTTTGTGTGAAAAAGGCTGGCTAAAATTACTGGTTGCTGCTCCAAGCCTTGCAAACTTTATGCTTTGCCAGATCAGCAAGGTTAGTAGTTGGGTGGTATGGAAAAATGGGCCTGGCATGGATGGTTTCTTTTCTGCCAGTGGGAGTGTGGATTAATGTCTGAGATTTATAGTTCAGTCTTTTTGTAAATCTGCAGAAGTTATTGCTCAGTGGTATAGTACAGCAATATGTCATGTGTTCCAAGAAAGATCATCCAGATGGCCTTATTCCTCACATACCCAGTCATATGCGTATCTTGTTCAGTGGCTAGTTATTAGTGTAAATACATATGTGTCCCTCCAGTTCTTTCAGTATATTTGATTTGTTTTGGCCTAGGATTTTATTATTTCTAATTGGAGATGTTTTAAAATCCAGCCATTAAATCAGGGATTTTTAATTTATTTATACAAGATTGTCTTAATACTTCATTTGATTCTTTTTTGGTTCTGTCAAAGTAAGAGTGTAATACAAGCTTAGTGACTCTCAGTTGTCAGCATGGTTACTATTTAAAAATGTTAAGCACTTCCTTACCCAGCTCTTTAGGGGTGACACACCCAGTTGTTCCCAGCTGTGGAAGGGTTCTTAATAAAATCATACCATGGAGTTAAAAGGGAGAGTTCATGTAGGCAGACACCAAACTTCAATTCTGATGGAGTTTGTTATCCCAATTACGAGTTTTAAAGGAGGCAGCCTGAACACTCAGTCTGAGTGTGTAAACTCAGATTTGTCTTTGAAGCAAATTAATTCTTCTAAATGAAAACATTTATAATTCTGTAAAATGAGGTATCCAGTTAAAGAATCTCATTAAATTCTAATAATAAATCCAAACAATCGTGGGGTAACAGATTAAAATATTAAACTAAGAAAAAAAGAGGAAAATTCACTGCAAAATCCTAAGCAGCAAACTGTTTTTAAAGCTACCACAGCCCTGAGTTCTGATGTTGAAGTTTTACCATACTAATTTCATTTTTCAATCATAGAGCAAATTAAAATAATTGGATTCCATTAATATTATTACTACATTGTTATATTTAGAGTGTCTTGAATGAAACTCAGAAACGGAGGCCTCACCTGGAGCACTGTGTCCAGCTCTGAGGCACCCACCACAGGAAGGATGTGGACCCTCTGGAGTGAGTCCAGAGGAGGGACATGAAGATGAATAGGGAGCACCTCTCATGTGAAGACAGGCTGAGAGAGCTGGGGTTATTCAGCCTGGAGAAGAGAAGGCTCCAAGGAGACCTTCCAGCACCTACAAGGGGCCTAAAAGAAAGATGAAGAGGGATTTGTCACAAAGATGCATGAGATAAGACAAAGGGTAATGGTTTTAAACTGAAAGAGGGTGGGTTTAGTTTTAGATATTGGGAGGAAATTCTTTACTGTGAGGATGGTGTGGCACTGGAATAGATTCTCCAGTGAAGCTGTGGATGTTCCATCCCTGGAAGTGTTTGAGGCCAGGTTGGATGGGGCTTTGAGCAGCCTGATCTGGTGTGGAAGGTGTCCCTGTCCATAGCAGAAGGGCTGGAACTAGATGGTCTTTAAGGTCCCTTCCAACCCAAATCATTCTGTGATTATTTCCCAAGATAGCTGAAAGTATCTCATCACCTTGCAGAACTTGGTATTTGGATAAGGCCTTCATCTTTTTGCTGGCCTGCGTTTTTTCTACATATTTATTATCAATCTTGTAATGTGTTAATTGTATAAAGCAAGCAGAAAACACTGTTGGAGAAGTTTTGCTGAAGTTGGGACTAAGGGCATACATGAGATGAAATAACAGAGCTCTGACTTTGGCCCTGTCATTTCAAAATTTTGGGTAGTTTTTAACTTAATCCATTTAATGTTTCTTTAGCATAATCTTTTTTCATGATTTTCTAAAGCAAAAAGCAGTCCTGGAAAACTTAAAATGCCATGCTTTCTGTAACATAAAGCTCTGTATAACTAAAGCCAACTGGCGAGAAGTAACAACTGTTAAATGTTGTGTTCATCCTTGTGTTCCTGCATTTCAGCTGAGCTTTTGAGACAGGCTGTCTACTTCAGTTCAGAGATAACACTTTCTGGGTTTAAAATACCACCAAAAACAGTTGTTCAGGGAATAGATGCTCTCAAAATAAAGCCTGAGAAAGCTAAATAGTTGTTGTGTGATATGGCTGTAAACACATATTCTGCACCTGTTGTTCCATTTGGGGAAGGATATATTTCATGAGGTGTTCCTCTGATTATATAAGAGTGAACTACTATACCAACCTTAAGTATTTTAAGCATATGTACAGAACCTCTACCTTGCATATCACAGTGCTTGTCTTTTATTAAGACACTCTCTCTTTTTAGGGGTTTTAAGAATGGAAGCCCTTCTAGGAGTGAGTTCAGCCAAACACAGTGCCCTGGAGTACCTATCTTCTTTATCCTATAATTTAAATTACAGTACTGCCAGTGCTTCCTTTCACTGATGAAATTGCCTCAGTTGGCCTTTTGGATGCAGCCACTAACCGTACAGGTGTAATAGGATTCCTAAAAACAAGAGTGAAACAGTAGCAGATAGCTGAAAGCAGGTGCAACTTCTTCCAGTGCTAAGTTTAGTCCCTTAGCAAATTACTGGGTTTTGTGGTACGAAGTAACTGCACGCTATTTCATTTTATAGTAGATAGTGAATTAGAAAATACTCTTTTTTAGTAGTAGTTGATGTTTCTTACGACTTGAATATTCTTCCTGTCTAGTCCTGGGGAATACGCTGCATTTCCTTATTCCACTTGTGTTTCCTGCTCAAGGTGCTTTCTTTCGCAGAGTAAACAAAGGCAAAGTGAAATTTCTCTTCTATGGGATGAATGTTAAAATTTTTGTGCAGACCACTGAAGAAAGCAATCTACATAGAAATTCCTGAAAATAATGATCTTTTTGAGTGGAAAACTGTTGTCAGGGCTCTTGGAAATTTGATTTTTGGAGAGCTTTAATTGTAAAAGCAATACATCTCGGTCTTTGGGGGAATTTTTTAGGTTTGCTTTACCATTATCACTCAACTCTTTAAATTATTTGGCAAATGGGCTACCTGAAAGCTTGAGGTGTGATGATGGGACACTCTTTTGGGACTTGTTGTACTTTGCTCAAAGAACACAGAAATACACTGAAAATACACTGAAAATGTGTCCTTAAACCACCCCCCCAAAAAAAAAACCCCACCCAAAACAAACAAAGGAAAAAACAAACAAAACCCCAAACAATCAAAAGAACCCTAAAAGACAACAATGAAAGAGAGAGAATGCAGGTCAATTTGCAGACAGCTAGTTCAGAACTGGTGTTTGCTGTCGATAATACTGAATTCATGGTCTTCTTCCATCTCTAATATATTTGCCTATTTACTATATCATCTTGAAATCTTTTTTTGCTCAAAAATTTCATGCTTATAATAAGAGGGTATTATGGAACTGAACCTGAATTTGCTGTGCTGATTTTCCCAAAAAATATGCATTTTAATGTGTTAAAAAACTTATTTTCTAATTTGGCCTCAAAATAAAAAAAAGAAAAAAACACAAACCAAAACCAACCCAAAACACTCAAAACACACAACATGGTACCACCCTTTCCTGGCTTTTTATTTTGTGTAGAATAGAAAGTTGTGAGCTGGATGAAAGCCAAGTGCTTCAGAGCATGAAGTACAAAAATGATTGGACCAAAACTTGTACCTGTGTACATTCTCTTGCTTATACATATGTGACTGAAGAATCAATCATCCCAAAGGCTTCAACATTTTAGAAACTTATCTTTGAATTCAAGCTGAGATGAAACAAATAGGAGACAGCTTTTTGTGGGTCTTGAAAACTGAAATGCAAACCATTTAACCAAAATGTAATTAGGACAATGGATGTAGCTTTTCCCCCATTTATATTCAGGGAAATAACATTTTTTACACATATGGTTGTAATAGGCCTTTATTGTGGTAACTAAATTTCCTAGTGACAGTTCCCTTGAAATGGAAAAGTGCAGCACCCGCACTTCAGATTGACTCTAGAAATGTTTCTACAACTTTGCAAGTGTGTAAATTCTCTTTTTTCTATGGGCATTGTCAAAGAAATGTGTTTATTTCCTAGGTATAGCCATATTCTAAATATTAAAAAAAATTTTTTTTTTTGGATACAACTAATTTCAAGATCAGTCGTTTCACAGGCTTTACTTTTATTAGTACTTAGGACAATTATGTAGAGATAAAGAAAAAATTGGTTTTTCAGTCCTGTGAAACTGATGTGCTTAAGTGTGAAATATTCATGCTCATGTCACTAATCTGCATAAACTATAAGTCATTCCAGTAAAAATGTTGTAGGCAATAAAATATGTTCCAGACTTTGGACTATACCTGCTAGAAATTTACCTGCAACTCTTCAGTGTAAAGTCTGTAAGTGTTGGGTGTGGTGCTATTTAATCTGTCTGCTTTATTTTCTGGTAATTATGAATAATATTTGAGGTAGATTTTTGCTGTTGAGTAATTTAACAGTTAATAATTTACACTTCCTTTATGAGATTATTCTTTTGATAGTGTTTGCTTTTACCGTTTAGCTATTTTGTGAAGATGATTCTGCTGTGAGAATGAAGAACTCTGGAGTTCTGTATCTGTACCTACAAGTGGGCAGGAGGAGTTTGAACAATTTGGAAAAAAATATATTTAGCATGTGTTAGTTGTATCAAAAGCAATTAATGTATCTCTAGTGACACAGATCCATAGCCTTTTATTGGAATTCAGATGGTTCTACT
This sequence comes from Mystacornis crossleyi, assembly GCA_013400655.1. NCBI lineage: Eukaryota > Metazoa > Chordata > Aves > Passeriformes > Timaliidae > Mystacornis > Mystacornis crossleyi. Next base: position 108,663 of record VYZQ01010337.1, read on the forward strand.
ACAGAAGTGAATGATTTGCTGAAGAAGATTGCAGTAGCTTTCGCCTGAGTAGTGTTGGTTTGTTCCAAGTCCTCATTTTTTATCCTGTTACATTTAAAAGTATCTGTGGGATAACTTGTTTTCTGCTGGGGGAGAAGGGAGTGCTACAAAACCATTATTACTTGATAGCCTTTACAATGCTTTTTCAATGTTCGTTTGTGTTAAGTGTCTCTGATATTTTAGGATTCCCATGGGAATCCATCTAAATCTTAAATAATTGTATTCGTTTTAATCCCCTAACCTCCTAGGATTAAATGCAGTTTATAAAAAAATGTATGAGGGTGAGGACAGCATTTTTGATGGGTAGCACTGAGTACCTTACAAAAGAAGGTAAAGAGAAAGCCTGCATTTTTTGGTGGTGGTTCTTTTTTCCTCCGTACAAAAGAGGGTGTCTGATGTTGGAAGTTGAATGACTTAGAAAAAGAATAAGCTTGTGTTAGTAATATCAATTACACAGAAACATGTATGCAAGTTCACTATTGTATTATTCTAAATTGTATTTTATTGCTAAATTGCTGAAGTTCAATTAGTTTTTCTGCAGACAGCTCAACAGGAAGAGCTTCTATATTTAAATAGTGGAGGAAGCTGACTTCTTGAGGTTTTCCATGGATACAGGAGTTTGCCAGTTAACCATACTCTGTAAATAGAGAAAGTAAAGCTGAACAGTGTATTGACAGTTTTTGATCCTGCTTCATACAAAACCCTACTTTTGGCCACTTTTATTCCTGAGCTTTCAGAGGTTTCAGTTCTCATTATTATTACTGCATAATCTGAGCACTTATTAATGCACACTTTAAAGGATACAATACTTTTTACTGCAGTTGACAATGAAATGGCAATGTTAAATATTCTTATGAACTGCATTTCCCGAGGGTTGCAGGGTTGTTTTCACGTCGTCACTGAAACCAATTAAATAAAATAATGTCTCACCACATGGTTAGATAATAAGAAGGGGCAGAGGGTTGGAAAGAAAGAGCCCTATATAGCAGCCAATCTTAACCACACAAAGGCATGTTTCTTTTAAATGATAGAGATCTGTTGTTTTAAGAAACAAGAGAAAAAAACCCGCAACAACAACAACAAAAGAAAACCCAATTGGAGAGCTGTTCTCCAGACTGAACAAGCCGGATGATCAAGCTCAGGATCTCCAGCCCTGACCATTCTGGTGATCTCCACTCAGTTTGCTCCAGTTTATCAATGTCTTTCCTCTACTGTGAGACACCAAACTGGAGACAGCAGCATTACAGAGGTGGCAGAGTAAGTGCTGAGGAAGTGGGCAATAATGAGGTCTGTCAGCCTTCTGGCCACACTCCCTTTTGCACAGCCACGCACTATTTTGTACAGCCCCGGGTGCTGTTGGCCACTGTTCCCAGAACTGGCTGCTGACTGAGGTTTGGCCAGCAGGACCGCCAGGCCCAGCACCCCACCCCACTCTGCAGTTACAGGAATTAGGTCCATCCAGGGGGCAGGACTTGGACTTTGTGCTTATTGAATGTCATACGGGGTTCCTACAGAGCCAGTCCTCCCAACAGCCCTGCCCTCCGGCGTATGTATCACCTCCCTACGATTCCATCTGCCTGGGGAAGGGAGAGTGGTATCAGAACCTGACTCAAAAAGCAAAATTTTGAGAGCTGCTGCAGCTGGTTTCTGGGACTAGAGTAAGAAGGTTGACTAATGCTGATCATATTTCCTCTTTCCTTTCCCTTCTAGAAAAAACGTCCTGTAAACATGCACACACCTTTGAACCCAGTATGTACAGATATGCATCAACTGACGTGGATTCCAGTGTGTTATATGATAAAATATTTAACTGGGGTGGGGAAAGGGAGTCCAAGTTCAAAATACTTATGCTCTTGCAAAGGCTATTAAATTACAGACAGCCACTTGTTCCCAGTGAATAACCATTGAAATATGCTTGCCAGATTTATGATGCAGTAATGTATTCTTTTTTAACTCTGTGACCTGATGCTGTAAGATGTGCTCAACTGTGATAATTTTTGGGGGTGAGTGATGTACTTGGTAAAGCACTAGCTAAAAATGCCTGAGTTAACAGAAGGCATAGTTTATTTATGTGTGGTTTGACTTGAAGCTGTGATCTATTTTCAACACAGATCTGTGCAGTTAGAGAATTACTGTACAATTCCACAAACTAATCCTAGTCTGTCCAAATATACCAGTGTTAATTACTCTTGTAAACAGCTTTTAGTAGTAATTTTTGGTTATTTTTTTTCAGAAACTGTGGGGTTTTTTATGCATCAAATAGAAAAAGACTTGGGTTACTTACATGAGAAAAGGAAAATCGGAACAATTTCGAATTTGTGTATGAAATGATGAGTTCTGGAATAGCTAATACTGCTCAGGCCTGAGATAATGGGGTTGGAAGTTTTGTGAAGGCATCCATTCAGTTTTCAGTGCCAGTCAAATAACCCCAAACAAACAAAAGTACAACCAACAAAGCGAAAAAAGGAAAGAACCCAACCTTACCCCAGAAACAAGTATTAGTAATAGGAAAAAAAAATAGCACAGTACTGTGCTGCAGTGGTTAATTTGGCATTTGCTGGTGTTTTAATACCATATGAAGCTTTGGACTTGGATCATTTTCCCTTTTGTCACTTTCTCACTTCCCTAAACTCCTCCAAAAACAGATCTATGGAACTGGAATATCTTCATCCTCATGGCATCTCTCTGACAAAGTAGGAAGAGCTTCCCCTTCAGGTTAAGTTAAGGCCACTGAGAGTCCTGAGCCTGAAAGACAGATGATGAATGAGGGGAGAGCGGGACAAATAAGCAAGCTTAAAACAAACAAATAAACAAAAAAACTCCTAGCTGATGATATGGACAAGTGATTCAACTGATCACTGCATGCCATGTTATATGAATAATCAATGAACCAAAGCAAGAGACAGTAGGCTTCCTTGCCAGAAGATGCTGTGGATGATAAAAGTTTATTTGTGTTCAATGGATAGTGGAGAAGTTTAAAGAAGGGAAATCTTTTAAGAGTTGGTATGTGGAAACCACATCTAGCTTGGAGAGTGCACAAGGGAGAAGCATCTTTCCTGCTCTATTTTTACTCTTCCTTAGGCAACCACTTGGGATTCCATGGAAGGATGAGATCCTGGGCTAGATAGAGTTTTTTGATCTGGCCCCATGTGGATGTTCCTGTGTGTGGTTTTGAGAAGGTTGCATACAGTAAAAGCTGCTTTTAACTTCTGTAGCTCTATGAAAAACTCCTAGAAGCAAAACCAAGGAAAAAATCAAACAGAAATCATGTGGAAGCAATTAATTTGATAAATCAATCAAGCAATCTGCCATTGTTAAGCTTTAGCAAATGTGCAACACTATATGTACAGCTGTCTGAAAAGATGAATAAAATCATCGTAGGTCTCTTAATCCAGACCAGTATTGATGCCTTCTGCAGCCACCTAGAAACAGAGACTAGACAAGAGTAAGGGAATAAAGGTAGGAGTTTATTTGAAGGGCCTTCAAGGTACACCCTGGGGAGCCAGAGGCTGCTTCCATAAAATGGACCCCAAGATGGACAACAGGTCACGAGTTCTTTACACTGTTATAGGTTTGGTCCATTTGCATATCAGCATAAATTCACCAGTTAAAACTTTAGCTCTCTTCAATTTCTCCACCTCTCTCCTGGCCCTAGTTTCCACCTTCAGGCCTCGGACAGCCCGAGTGTCCTTGAATAGGAAGCTCAGAGAAGCTTTGTTGTGTCTATCTGGCCTAAGAGAGCAGCTGACAAGCTGTAAGAGACTTCAGAGTTATACACTAGGCAGTACAGGATTTGAAAAATACAAACGTTAAAACCTAAGGCATCAGTATCTGACTGTTTCCATACGTGACCAGGTTGTGCAATCACAGGGAAAAACGTTATCATTAATTATTAGCAATTTAACATATGATAGTTTTTCATTAAGCCATTGGAAGTTTCATGAAAAGCTTCAGAAGAATAATGAATAAGAATGCCTGAAAGTCTCTTGAAATAAGCTGGTACATATATTTGCCCATGCTATATTCAGCATTGTTACTTAAAAGGTACTTTTGCTATCAAAAGATCAGTTAATTTAAGAGATTTTGTTACTGATTTTGATACGGAAAGTGTAGCTGTAAAATCACACATCAGATGGTTGTGTAGGTGGCACACCCACACAGGTTGAATAAGCACAGAATAAGATGCATTGGTGATGATACCCCCAATGCTGTGCTTGTCCTGCAAAACCCTCTCTCTCTCTCTCTGTGCAGAACATTTTATTCTTGGAAATCTGAGCTCGCCTCTGGTATTGAATATTGGCTGCTGTTGAGATATCATAAAAAAAAAGTCACTTAGTGCTGGTGGTTTAGTAGTATTTGCCATTTCATTGTGATATTTTTATTCCTTCAAGAGGAACAGAGTCTCTTGCAGGAGGATAATTTTCTTTTTATACACAATATTTTGTCCTTCTGAAACATTTTCCTCTTTGAGCTGTAAACAAAGTCTTTAGTTTAATTCAGTTTTCTCTAATACTGTGTGAATAATTTGTGAATGTATTCAACAAGCTAGTTTGATAAATCAACCTATACAGAAATCTCTAGTTATCCAGGTAACGCAGTCAGTCTGGCATGGTGACCGTGACCTAAATGACGTGACTGCATTTGTAAATTACTTCTATTTTCTGTTCAGTATTTTTTTTTTTCATTTGTAGGATATGATTTAAATCTACAAATCTGGGGAATGGTGGCACTGAACAACATGAGTCTGCGTGCCTGAGTTTTGCTTGCTTGGGTACCATGTGAGCAATGGGTGCCCAGCAACTGCTCTCAGTGCGCACAAGGCTGCTAGCACAGGAAGACTACGGCAGGTGCTCCGTGCTTGTGCCGTGTCAGGTGTCTGCTGAAGTTGCTTGTTAAACTTCCTTTAATGGACAGCATGAGGTTTATCAGGAGAAAAGCTGGAATGAAGGGCTGGTTCTTGGTTTTCTCAGAAAGTGTATTTACACAATGGGGCACTGCAGTGAAAGGGCAGACGAGGCAGGGAAGGGAGGTTGCACCCTCAGTCAGTTTGTAGATGACACCAAGCTGGGTGGGAGTGTTGATCTGTGGAGGGCAGGAAGGGATCTGGGCAGGCTGGATGGATGGGCTGAGGCCAGTTGGATGAGGTTCAACAAGGTGAAGTGCCAGGTCCTGCTCTTGGGTCTCAACATTCAATGCTGGGGAAGAGTGGCTGGAAAGCTGCCCAGAGGAAAAGGACCTGGGGATGCTGGTAGATAGCCAGCTGAACATGGGCCAGTATGTGCTCAGGTGGCCAAGAAGCCCAATGGCATCCTGGCCTGTATCAGCAAGAGTGTGGCCAGCAGGGCCAGGCAGTGATTGTCCTCCTGTACTCAGCACTGCTGAGGCCACTTTAAATCTTGTGCTCAGTTTTGGGCCCCTGACTACGAGGCAGACATTGAGGTGCTGGAGTGTGTTCAGAGAAGGGCAGCAGAGCTGGTAAAGGGTCAGGAGCACAAGTCTGATGAGGAGCAGCTGAGGGAGCTGGGGTTGTTTAGCCTGGTGAAGAGGAGGCTCAGGGGAGACCTTATGGTTCTCCACAACTACCTGAAAGAAAGTTGTAGCCAAATGGGGGTCAGCCTCTTCTGCAAAGTAACACATGACAGGCTAAGAAGAAATAGCCTCAAATTGTGTCAAACGGCCAACCAATTGTGCAGTTTAGAATTGGATATTAGGAAAATTTTCTTCAATTAAACACTTGTGAAGCATTGGAACAGGCTGTCCAGGGCAGTGGTAGAGTCACCATCCCAGGAAATACTTACAAGACTTGTAGATGTGGCACTTGGGGACATGGTTTAGTGCCGAGTTAATGGTCAGACTCAATGATCTTAAAGGTCTTTTCTAACCTAAACAATTCCATGATTATATCTTAATTAGGGTTCAGGAGAGATGGAGAAGCAGTGAACACTGGGAATTTCTTCTTGTCACCTGTTGCCCAAGAATGCGTTTGTGTGGTTACCATCATTTAGAAATGACTTATTACTGTCTGATTAGTCAGAGGGGGAAAGAGTGAGAGAGAAGAAGCCTGCTTTCATCTCCCAGGGCAGGAATCTTTTTGATGGACACGTACCAAAGGCACATGTACATTACTTATAGAGGGAGCTTTTGTTTGCAGAATTTTTGTCAGGAAAGCAAATACGTTCAAACTCCTAGAAACTGTTTGGTCAAGCTTAATTGCATGTAGGTTTTGGCATTCAACATTTAGTGGAACATGTTACTGTTATTTGTGCATCTGCAGTCACAGGAGAGACTGTCCTCCTTAAAAGCTAAAGTAAGCAGCAGTGAACACAGTGGAAGAAAACTACTGAACTTTGGAGGGTTTTTCCTACCTTCATTCATGACAGAGTACTCCAGCCAGTTAGTTCGGGTTACTTCAACTCTTGGTAATGTGACTTCTTTGTTAATGCAATTTTAAATTATGAAGACTCTTTTCGTTTCAAAACGAGTGTATTGAGATTTTAATTTTTTTTTTATTTTACTGGTAAAAAACTCCATAATCTGCTTTTACTATAAATGAAGAGCAGGTAGCATCTGCATGGTTTCTAGTTCCTTCTAGGCTGTAGGTAGTCTGCGTGGCACTGCTGCTGTTATTTGGAATAGCCTTCTGATAACTCTTTAGCTAATTTGGGATACCTGGTAAAGATGCTTTCCCACTGTTTTCATTCTCTATTGCTCCGATGTCTCTGCCAGGCAACTCGTAAAACAAACAGCAGCACCGGGGCAGCTTCAANCGAGTTAATGGTCAGACTCAATGATCTTAAAGGTCTTTTCTAACCTAAACAATTCCATGATTATATCTTAATTAGGGTTCAGGAGAGATGGAGAAGCAGTGAACACTGGGAATTTCTTCTTGTCACCTGTTGCCCAAGAATGCGTTTGTGTGGTTACCATCATTTAGAAATGACTTATTACTGTCTGATTAGTCAGAGGGGGAAAGAGTGAGAGAGAAGAAGCCTGCTTTCATCTCCCAGGGCAGGAATCTTTTTGATGGACACGTACCAAAGGCACATGTACATTACTTATAGAGGGAGCTTTTGTTTGCAGAATTTTTGTCAGGAAAGCAAATACGTTCAAACTCCTAGAAACTGTTTGGTCAAGCTTAATTGCATGTAGGTTTTGGCATTCAACATTTAGTGGAACATGTTACTGTTATTTGTGCATCTGCAGTCACAGGAGAGACTGTCCTCCTTAAAAGCTAAAGTAAGCAGCAGTGAACACAGTGGAAGAAAACTACTGAACTTTGGAGGGTTTTTCCTACCTTCATTCATGACAGAGTACTCCAGCCAGTTAGTTCGGGTTACTTCAACTCTTGGTAATGTGACTTCTTTGTTAATGCAATTTTAAATTATGAAGACTCTTTTCGTTTCAAAACGAGTGTATTGAGATTTTAATTTTTTTTTTATTTTACTGGTAAAAAACTCCATAATCTGCTTTTACTATAAATGAAGAGCAGGTAGCATCTGCATGGTTTCTAGTTCCTTCTAGGCTGTAGGTAGTCTGCGTGGCACTGCTGCTGTTATTTGGAATAGCCTTCTGATAACTCTTTAGCTAATTTGGGATACCTGGTAAAGATGCTTTCCCACTGTTTTCATTCTCTATTGCTCCGATGTCTCTGCCAGGCAACTCGTAAAACAAACAGCAGCACCGGGGCAGCTTCAAAGAGTGCACACTTTGAAGTAGAAAGCAGCTGACAGTTATGAAAGGTTAGTCTTTAATAGTATTACAAAAGGTAGCTGTACAGGTTTCCATGCAAGTGCGTATTAAAGTGTTTAATGTCTCAATCCTTATGTACAAAAAAATAATTAGTAGGTAATTATTAGAAAACATTACCTTGTACTTTCGCTAGTGGTAGACAATACAGCAGAGATTAGCTTATAGCCTGAATTTGAAAGTGTGTGACTTTTTAAAGTGATGGTCAACACAGCAAGATACAGGAACAAAGAGAAGAGTATAAGACAAACTGGGTATAGATGGTCAACTTAAGACTTGTAGAAGAGAGAGGGCAAAAAAAGTTGTCTCATTAAATAAAACAAAAAATTGAAGTTGATTCTAATCTTTGTGCCTGCAATAAAATTAATAATTACCTAAGAGAGTAAATACTGCGATACTGTGTTCTTTGGATAATTATATGTTTAACTTTTCGTAGGGAATTGCTTTTTGTTTTGACTAAAGCTGTATTACCACTGGTGGTGCTCCCTGGCCAGTCTTCAACTTGTGAAAGAACTTTGGCAAGCCTTGGTTGTGCCCATGAAACACAAGATCCTGTATGCAAGCTAAAATTAGCAAAAATAAAAGCCTTTGTGAAGGAAGTAGAATTTAAAAACAATTTTTATTTCTGTAAGTTGCTCTGTAATCACAAGTGTGGTAATGAACTTACTTTTGAGGGGAATTGATATGACACTCAAAATGAGTGCGTATGAGATTTTACAAATTGAAAATCAGCACAGACTTAATTTAAATGTGCATTTATGTATTTTAAATGGCCTGTTTACTTCACATCCAATCTGTTGATTTCTATGCTATCAGCATTCATCAACTTCGATGTCACTACTTAAAAGGTGAAGAAATTTGGGAGTGCATATGAGATGAGAGTTCATTTTTTCCTCTTTGCAAAGAATGATATCTCTGTGCTTTATTTTATTATTCTTTCGCTGGTGGCTTTCCTTTTTGAAGGATTGTACGTTTCTTGTCAGTAACTTTATTATGCAAAAAAAAGTTCAAATATATTCACCTGTGTACCTATCCTGTGTCAGGATTTTTCCTTCAGGGCCTTAAGTAATAACTATGTTACTTTTAATAATATTTCAAGTAACTACATGTTTGACGTTCTGTCTAGAGTTCATGCAACAGCTCTGGATTTGTTTTCCTAGCAGAAGCTTCCACAGATTCTTTCCTACCTGAAAAAAAACTTGGGGTGCATATTTCACATGTATTCAATATGCTCTTTTCTAAGGGAAGAGCTTTAAGTGCAGTGTGGCAGAAGGCTTCATATTTATCTTTGTCCTGGTTTGGACAGGTGTCTGCTAAGGAAGGCAGGAGTCCCCCTCCCACCCCGGAGTGGAAAAAAATGTAACTCCCTTCCTCCCGAACTATTATAATTTTGGAAATGAGGGGCTTTCAGGCAAATATATCAGAAATAGGAATAACAGGTCTTTACTTATATATATTATATATATGTATAACAAGGCAAAGCAAAAAAAAACAACAATAACTAAGGCAGTAACAAGTAATAGGAATCAGACCGCAGTGANAGGTCCTTTGTTTCTTTTAAGTACCCCAGCAATCGTCTCTTAACGTGGGAAAAAATTCCTTTGAGAGGAGAAGAAAAGAACACATACACATACAAAAAGAAAACTTTCTCAACCCCCAACAATCTTCTTTCTCTTTGAGCAGTAAATATCTGACTATTGGAGCGGTTCTGAATTGGCGTCTCTCAATAAATTAGCGTCCAGCAGATGGCTGGTTTGTTATATAGTGAACTGCTTTTGATAGTCCTTATTTCCATCATTAAAGATGATGCTTGCATAACTTACACTGCAGTATGAGGTATTTTTTGAGCATCTTAGGAAAGTTGTGCACCGTCCTACTCTGCCATAAATGCATTTCCTTGATGCAGTTGAAGACTGTTGTATGTCTTTGTACCTTCACTTGTTAAAAAAAAATCCACAAAAGGGACTTCTACTAAATTTATTTTTTAAATATATTACCGTAGCAGGTTAAGTGGACCACTAACTGCATCTACACTGAAATGGAGAGAGGATAATATATTAAGAGCACTCCAACTGTGTTTTCATGGCCTTTTCCACCTGTCTAACTTTATGCAGTAAGAAAGTGGTAGCCTATCACAAAACACTTGCAGTGTCGTGTGGGTAATGTGGTCAACGATTTGCCATCTGGCAACCAAACTTGATGGCTGTCCCGGTTTGAGACAAATTTGGAGGAATGTCCAAAATGAATGTCCTCTGATAGAAGGCACGTTAAAGCCACCCCCTCCCCCACCAGGTTCAAAAAGAATTTTCCTTGGAGGAAAGTGAAAGAAAAAACCCCTATTTATTTAACAAGTAAAGTGCACGCAGGCACAGAAACAAAAGGATAATGCTAAATAATAAAATCGCTTGCTGTGGAGAGAACCTGGGTAGATTTCAGAGTCCTTTGTGGGTGTGGCTTTCTCCTCTCTGGAGCTGGGGTTCAGCTTGGGCCCCTCCAGGCCAACAGTGTGGGATCTCCTTATGATCAGGGGTTGCTGAACAATCCAGAAGTGAAGAGGAAGAAGCCAAAGTCCCAGGGAAGCAAAGGAGTTTAACTCTCTGTCTCTCTCCCAAGAAAAGGAGCCAAGAGCTGGGAAAAAAAGGAAGGTGCATTCCTCCGCTCTGCAGCAGCAGCAGCAATCTCTGTTTTGAATGCAAACCACCGAAAGAATTCCACCGCCTCTTCACCCTCTTACCAGAAAGGCACAGGATTCATGTCTGGGCCTAGAGCAGACAATAGGGAATACAGTATCATACAGTCACCCAGGACAATGAAAATGCTCAAGGTTATCATCCACGTGTACTATCTGTGGGTCAAAGAGTGAGGGTATGTTCACCTTCTTCTTTTCTCCTGTACTTTGTAGTGGTTACCTTCCTGTCAAGGAATAGCTGGGTTTTGCTGCAATTTGGCAACCTATTCCCGAGCCATCAGCAGAGACTGATGTATCCTGTCCACATTGGAGGATACTACTGGGTATTCCTCCACCGTACTGAGTTAATTTCTTCTTGTAGCTCTGTTAGCCTAGAGGTGAAAAAAAGGAGGGGAGATCTTGGTAATTATTCTGTCTTGCTGTTGCAAGATGCACAATGGTGATGAGACAGCTGAGATGACTTCTTGTGTTATTCTTCTGCAATTGTAATTTGTTTCAGGTAGAATTAAGTCTAATCAAGAGGAGAAACATCCCATTAATTTTATTGAACTACCTTTTAATTTTTCATCCTGTCTAGATTATCAGTCTTGATTGCAGGATGATGGTAAAGTCTTGGCTTTTTGCTGAATTGTAAAACTATGAATATAGTGACAGCACTGTTGCTGTTGGGATTTCTGAATGAAATAGGGCCAAAAACTTGAGCTCAAAAGGGATACTTCCCTACCCAATTCCAAGGTAGCAGGTCTGGATGTAGCAGTTGCTAGTGCAGCATGCATACTGTCCCGTGGCAAGCTGCAGTTTGTAGTAAACTGGAGCCATTGACATACTTTTCAGTTTAACCTTTAGTTTGATAAACTTTGCAGTGATTAAATGCAATAATGATTGTCATTCATAGGGGTTTTGAGACACCCTTAGTTTTCAAAAGCTGTGGATTCCTAGATGAAAGTCTCAAGGTTTTTGTTAATCTTCCCTTGGTAAAAGAGTGCCTGTTTCTTGTGTAGAAATTATGAGGATTGTTGGACAAAGAATTTGTAGAATAACCCCGTCAAGAGCCTGAGGGTTGCTTTTGTGTTATTTTGGCTCTGTGGTTTGATTGACTTCTGGGAAGGATGGTTTACAACCACCATGTGTGTTTTAAGGAGCCCACTTCTCCAGTGCTTCATTTGGCTGGGCGGTTGGTGAAATTCTGCAGATGGCTAACTGTAATTCCCAAGACTTGATGCATGTAGTATCTTCTTTCTTGTGAGAAGGAAGATTCCTAATTTAGCATTTACTCATGCACTCGTTAAAGATGTTGGGAATATTGCCATGGCCTCACTTGGAGCAGAATCGGATCATTTTGTTCCACTCCTTCCCTACCAGAAGACTTAGTTGTAATAGCTTGTTGGAGCATTTTGGTGATGTCTTAATTGGTGTATTAAGCCTTTTTTTCCCTCAGTCATCAATTTTGTGATACAAATTACATACTTCACGAGTACTGCTGAAAGAGAGGTGTGAGATCATCTATAGTTCCCTGGCTAGGACTGTTTTCCCATATCATTAATTTTCTTCAAGTTTTTATTCTCAGACTTGTCTAACTTTACAACAGAAACTTCTGAGTGACTAATAGCACATTTGGTTTCAGTTGGGATGCTCAGAATGAATGTAAACTCTCCAACTTCAGAGGTATATGGTCAGGCTAGTTTAACTTTCCTCCTCCCCCCGCCCCTCTTTTTTTGCCTCCCACACAAGTTTTCTAACATTCTGGCAAGGCAAGTATTTGGACTTTTACCCATTCTCTCACTTTACAGTAAAGAAGCATTCATTTTTCCAACATTAAAAACTTGGCCAGAAAACCTGGCCCAAAAACCTTAATGTTTTGAGCAAATGTTTAAAAATACCCGCTGACTTGGCTGCTCCAAGTAGCCTTAAAGCACTGTTTTCCTTTGGGGTGGAAAAAATGTTTTTCACCCCAAAAAAGCTAATCAAAAAAAGGTAGTATTTATCCAGTATTATTGATAGCAATAAATGGAATTTAGATATTTCAAATGTTATAGAAATAAATCTGAAGCCATAAGAAACCTGAATCAGAATAGCTGGACCCTTAAGGAGCTCTTTTACTTGTGGATGTTGCAGGAGCTGAGGATGGGAGGTGAGAATTGCAGGAAATATGGAAAATAATATATACTTGTCTTAGGTCTTGTCTGTTCCCTAAAACAAAAAGACATATTTTTCCTTTAGTGTACTACACTTGGTGAATTCTACTTGATTTTTGTATCTTGTTTTTGGTTTAAATTGTGCTGCTACTTCTCACCATGTCTTCTGGGAGAGCTGGTTAAGGGAGTACATCCTCTTTCAGTATTCTTTTCTGTTAACCTTGCATAGATTAACATTTGACTTTGCATTAATTGAGGAGCCATTTCCTTGCTCTAAATATGTTTTTACAAATGCAGGCAGATTAAGAAAACATGGGAAATAATAAATTTCAGTTGTATCTGCATATCTCTTTCGTTTTGGACGTATTTGATCACCTTAAGTTAATAGAGAACTGACTTTAATAGAGAGAAGTCAGGTTCAATCTGTTTCATACTCTTGTGCTCTGTGCGATGAGGGATGATGATGTGCTCTGTGTTGCTAGGGTGACACAAAGAAACACAGAGTAAATACGGCAAAATTCCAAAAAGGAAGCGTTATAATTTTTTTCAGTGCTTCTTATTTGCTCATGAAATATTTTGCCAGAATATTACTGAGAAAAGCCAGTAGTTCTTTAAAGTTTTTAGTCCAAGTGTAGAGACGAAATGAAATGATTCAGTCATGCAGTAGTGATTTACTTCTACTTAAGGACAAATGCAGTGTTACTTTAACTTGTTTCCAAAATCTTTATTGTGGACTAAGCTGCTCTTGCCTTGTACCTCCATTTCTTTATCTTTGCTCTGTCCATCTCTATCTGAATCTAAATCTCTGAATCTAATTTTTTTCAAAGTCCTAGCCCTATGACTCTTTCCCAAAAGCTGTGCTTTTGGTAATCCACCTTAAAACTGCAGAACAAAAAAGCATTTTTTCTTTAATAATATAACAAAAGTTTAGAATGAAGAGGGTCTGGCATATACACTGCCACTATTCTCTGTCCTCCTGTACAACAGTTTAGCCAGCACTACATTGGAATTGCTCTAGAGGAAAAAATGAGCCATCGGAAATCTGTGAACTGACTCCCAACTGCTGTAAATTCCATGTATCCCCAAAATTCAGGGGGTCTGCCTCTTCTCCAGAAGATATAACTATCCCTCATGCATATATCTGGCATTTATGGGTCTTGGCTTTCCTGAGGAGATGATGACTGAAGTGAACTGAATCCTGGATTACTTTTATGGGCCAAGAATAGGGCATCTGTAGCTTCTGCTGGTAACTCTGAGTCACCTCTGTGCTGAATTGTTCTCTGTGTTATAACAACAGCAGCCAAGCAGATGCCTATTTGGACTGCTGAAACGGGATGTTAGCACAAGTGTGAACGTAGCAATACTCAGTACAAGTTACTGTCAGTCATCTTTTTTTCTTTATCAGAGGATATGTTCATTGCCAAGTATCTGATATAAATTATGCAGCAGAGATTTGGGTTCTGTGTTTTTTTTTTTTTCTTTTTCTGCATACCCCAAGGAACTGAGTAAAACTTGCTTTTGAGTGTTAGAAGCTGTGTTTTGCTTATCCACAAGGCACTCACGCATCACCACCTGTTTGCTTGACACAAGGATAACAAAGGATTACGTTTACTGGATCTTTCCCTGGGCATGGACCAAGGGAGGAGACTGAATGAAGGAGGTGGTGTGTTTTTTATTTCCTCCCTGTATATAGAGGCTATAAAAATACATCGAGCAAGCAATGTTGTATAACCTGCCAAATCCTGGCTCTTCCCAAGGGACCACCTCTCAATGCTTTATCCAAATTGAACAACTATGTTAATTCTGGGGGTTGAGTGTAAGAGAGTGCACATAGGCGGTTGCTAGATGGAAAATTTTTACCCTAACTTACCTTGCAGTAACTTGTTTATCCATACCTGGAGTTGGTGCAGATGTGTCTCATTAAGGCTTGATGGGACTTAATGGGGTCAGTATTTAAGGCTATCCTAAAAAATTACCGCTGGTATCTGTGTGTGGAAACAGGGGATGTTGAAATATTCCAGTTAGGTGTGAGAGTTGGGAGTAAAAAGGACAATGGTTTTGGAAATACTTAATAATGGCAAAGAGGAATCAGGCAGTAGAGAAAATGAGTTTTGGTCATGTCTTGAAAAAAAATGCTGTGAGTTGCCATGGTTGCTGCAGCTTAGCTGAAGCAAATAATAGACTTTATACATAATTTTTTTTTATAATGCTCTTGAACTATTTTTGAGCAAGCTAGCAGCTGCACGTTTTTGAGGTTTTGAATATAATTCTAAAAACTTACATGATTGCACTTAATTTTCTATTTTGATACTTCTTTTTCAGTGACTCCCCTGATATACCAACTATTTGTTTTGGAAAGATTGTTAGCAAAATTATGTACTCCCCATCTTGACTTCTCTTCACATTAATCCACAAAATTTATACAATATGGTCTAGATTTGTGTGGGGGAATGAAGGTCAAGGATCTTTAAAACTAAATGCAAGAGAAGTTAATGGAGAGAATGGTCCTGATGATCAACAGGAAGAGCTCAAGTATGTTGATTCTTGAGGTACAAGGAAGGAAAAACGTAGAAGGGGGGCTAACATTTAATGTAATCCTTGTGCAAAGGTCAACTGAAATATGTACAGGTTTTTAAAAAAGAAAAAAAGGCAGCAGTGAGATAAAAGGAGAGATTCAGCAAAATCATACGCTCCAAATTTTAAATACCAAAACTTGGGAAGATATAAAAACCTATAGCATATGTAAGTACTGATGTTATAGCTAGCTATCAATTTATCTAAAATACTGTGTGTATTAAAGTGCTTGTTTTTCTTGAGAAGGAATTAATTTCACCTCTGAAATTAGAAAGTCCTCTTGAGCATGAACACAGTGGTTTGAGAACTCCTAACATTCTGTGTGAGCTGAGAGTCAACTGGACAACTTCTAATACTTTGTGCAGAGAGTCCGTCTTTTTTCATAAAAGTCAGTGAATGTTGTTACACTTCTTGGCCACAGTGTATGGCGTGTGACATATGTGAGTAGATTTCATAAATAAAATACCTACTGTTTATTTTTGTGTAGGTGCCAGTCTAGATCTGGAATTGAAAGTACGCAATACAGACTGGGGAAGTATTCTAGTTTTGTCCTGGAAAAACCAAGCAAACAAAACAGTACAAGAGATACACAGTTTAATTGCCTGTAATTAATGAAGCTGCTGAGTTTTTAGAGGGAGTTAGGAATGCAGTAAAAAAAAAGACACAAAAAGGGACGAATCAACAAATCTACATTAATTATTATAAATTTTAGAACCATTTATTTTGGAAAAGACATCAGAGATGTCATCCAGGCCAACTTTAATTTTCTTTAAAATAGATTAATATTTGAACAGGAAAATGCAGGATCCTATCGGCCTCCTTTTTGTTGCAGCAACAACTTGCAGTGAATGCTCCATGCTACTTGCCCTGCTACCCCTCTGACAACAGCCAAGGAGTGCTCAGGTTATCATCGAGGCTCTTCTGCTTGTTCTTCTGGGGTGTTTATTTTTATTTTTTGTCTGACAGGCGTGCCTTCTTCCCTACAGGATACTAGTTTTCTCTTTGGGAGAACCTCTAGATTAGACTGGAATATGAGGAAGCTGGCAGAGATGGACCACCCAGGGAGGGGTCGGAAAAGAGCATGAGGAAATGGCTAATGTTATCGTCTGGTGACTCGCCAGGGTTGATGCACTTTCTAGACGTGCCTATTTTTGTTTTGATAAGGGATTTCAGAGTGGCATGGAGGCGTAAGGGGTGAGATCAGCAAGGAAGCACCATGCTCAAGAGGCAGTGTGAGAAGACAAGCTCGGAAGCTATGGATGGTGGTGTGTTCCTACGGAGGGTGTTGGCTGGCTCTGTTCCCTTTCTGCCTTTCCCTTCCTTGAGCATCTCTCCTCCACCCCTCAGCATTCGTAATCAGGAGGGCGGGGTGGAGACAGGCTGCTCATTCATCAGGGCCCGTGGAGCTCCTTGCTGTCAGCCAGGGGTTCTGTAGAGGCGTGGAGAAATGCTTTCTGCTCTTGTTATATACCTGTGCTGTTACGATGTGAGTGGCATTGTGTCCAGTGGATGTGTTGCTATGGAAAATGTATGTGCTTTTTATAGTCAAATAGAAAGGTGTGTTTCCAAAAGCTGTTCTCTAACTCTGCAGCCGTAGCCTGGCTGGTTTATTTCCAGCATTCTCAGCAGTGAACTGTGGCTCTCAGGGTTGAATATCAGTTTGCTAAGAATCCAAGTGCTGGAGGAATGGCCTCATGTTTCCGTACCCATGCAGCAACCACATCTTCCACTGGAGCCTTTCTATTCTCAGCAGCACGTGGGAATTCGGTGAAATCCGATAACAGCAATATTAATAGCAGCTGAGTAGGTGGCCAAAGAGGTTGAAATTTAGCACGAGCCCGCTGCTAGTTGGACAGGCAGCGTTCATCTCCCGTGCTGCGATACCCGGCGGGGGTGCAGGAGCCCTTCAAATCCTCTGACATCTTCCTCAGAATCGTAAGTGAAGCTGGTCAGTGTAGGGCTGGAGTGACTGGAGCTCAGCAAGGAGCTGGGGAGTGGGCTTTTCTGCAGTCTGCTGATCTGCTCCAGCTCCCAGGCCAGGTTATGGCTCTTCCAGGCCCTTCAAAGGGCATCTTGGAGGTGTGACTGCTGCCTTGATGGACAGAAGCTCAAAGGGAGAGCCCCAATACTTCTTTTAAACAGCAATCTCTTCAAGTCCTGTGTTTGTGAGATCTGTAGTTCAGAGAAAGGGACAGAAAACAGGGTTGGCAGCTGTTGGGGTTTCTGAAGTATTTGTCACCAAGGGATGGGTTTGGCACTGGGCAGGGAGCATTTGTCACTGGCACATTCCTTTCTATCAGTGGGAGTGTCTCTGTTCCTTCTTCCTCCCCGTAAATGGGTTCAAATTGCTCTTATCTTTTTGGACAGGACCACATATACATGTCTTGTCAGCTAACCCTCATTTTGGGTAGGAGGCATCTCTGTTCAAACTTGCTTCTTGTTTGTTGGTTTTGGTTTTGTTTATTTTTTTTTTTTAATCATTGATTGATAACTATATTTAAATATGTTTCTATATGAGAAACAGACCCTTCTCTGAATGGGATGTTGTAAAATAATCTTCCAGAAAATTGCTCAGACTTCTGGTATCTTGGATGTGGTCTTGAGCTCCACATTGTTCTTCCTGGAAAATAATAAAGTGAAATGTGAAAGTAGATTTGACATCATGAGTTGCTTGTTGCTGGAATTTAATGTATATTGAGATGTGGGGAAACAAAACTGTATCATGTGTCAGAAAAATAAAATCCAAACTATTGAGTTTATTGTTTAAAAGTTTTGAAATAGGTCAAAAATAAATCTAGCTTCTTAAAATGCACTGCTATTTTGTATGGAGGCACTGGAGAGGTGTCTGTAAGTATTGCTGGATATATTTTATAATTGGTTAAAGTCTAGTTCGTGACTTCTTAAAAGTACTGTGGCCTGCTAGCTCCTCTAAGGTGTAGGATTGTCTACTGTGTGGGTTTTTTTTTTAATTTTTAAAAGCCCCAAAATTCGTGAAAATAATCCCAGCAAGCCTTCCTCACTCCTTAAGAATGGGAAGCAGAGAGCACCTCTGTCTTGGGGTCGTCACACAGGGGCTCTCATAGTACTGGTGTCTGGAGCAGAGTCCTCCTCCACCAAGCCCTCCTGCTTGCAGCAGTACTTTGTCTCTGCCATGGTGCTGGTGCAGTTGCTTGTATGAGCATGGTCTAAAACAGACTAGCAACCTAATTTGGTGGTTGAAAATGTATATTAGGAAAAACCCACAGAAACAGGTGTAGCCCTCTGGCAGCATGGAACCGCGGTGTGATTCGGGGTTGTGTTGGCGTAGCCACGGGGCAGCAAACAGGAGTGGCTGGGAGAGAGACGGTGACCAGGAAATCCTTAAGCTAGGGCTGCTGCCAAAGCCTTTGTATTGTCAGGCCAGGGCCTTGGTGACTAATTCTGCTGTTTAACCTTGAGCAAACAGTGGAGCTGAGAATAAATTCCTTTAGCTGTGGCTCAGCGTGCTGATCTGCTGTGTCACTTTGCTTTATTCTTGTAGAGTGGTCTTCAGAGAAACATCTCTTGGTCCGTGCTGGCTGAGAGTAAGTGATGTTTGTCAATATGTGTTGTGTTCAAATGTAACAGAAGTATTTTGTCTCTAAGCCTATCACGCACTAACAAGTGAGAGCTATTCCTGTCCCATTTGTCTTTTTTCTGTTTGCTCAAGGGTTGACGTAGATGAGATGATTTACACAGAAGGTATTATTTCTCCACAGGTGGTTATTTCGCATGTTTTTTCATCAGTATTCAACTTGGATTTATGTAGTTGTGCTTCACAATTACTACTATAATATCCCCCACATGTTACTATCTCGTGGCCTTTAGACTTTCATGCGGTGTTTGGGAGATCTTTTCCAGGGTGGCTAACCTTGAAGTTGTATGTAAACTTTTATTAATACCACTGCCAACAATTCAAGTTCACACTTTGTGAATTAGGATTCTACGTTTACAGTTTTGAGACCTCTTTGTTAGCTGGAATTTGGTATTGAGGTCAGGATAGGTAGATTGGTGTTGGTTTTCTTTTAAGCTTCAAGAGTGAAGGCTTAAATTTTGAGACTGTGGCAGGAGCAGATGAAGTATTTATAATAAAATTCTTCCAGCAAGATCTTAACTGCTCTACTTAGCAGCTTTCTTTGCTTAGTTCAGGCATCTTTAGAAAAGTTTTAGTGTTAATGAAAGGAGATATAAAAAGCCTCTGGGAAGACAGAGAAGTTAATGTTTAAAAATACATAAAGTGGTTTAGTAAGTAGTGTTGCACTGTCACGTATGGAGGAACTGAATTCTTTCAGCAGATTAGTTTTAAGATGCAGCCTTGGCTGTGCCCTCTTGAGCAGAGCAGAAGCCTACCTAAAACTTTCAGTATAAAGGTATTCACCTATTCAAACCAGAAATTGGGTTACGCCAAGTATTTTCATAAAGAATATGGTTAGCATCGACTGGGCTCTGTGACAACTTTGGATGAAAACAGGGAAAAGCAGACTTCTTTCAGAGTAACCAAATGTAGGATTGGCATTAATTTACATTGATGAAGATACTTTAGCCAGTGAGCTACCCCTTCATTTCCTAAAGTAGCTGTTGTATGAGAAATGTCTCTACAAGCAGTTGTGTGTGCACTTCAGTGCTGTAGACTTATGTTCAAAGTAAGGTTGTAAGTGTCCAGGAGTGTTTAAAAAGCTTAAAAGTTACATTGCTCAAGTTCTTGTACTCAGTCTTCTAAATGGTTTATTCAAATCCAGTGAGAAACTGAGTGTTTGAGCCCTGTGTATTTAGGGCCAGGATTGTAAAGAGGAGTGGAGAGCAGGAGCTTGCTGTTAGGTAATAGTTTGTCAGAAAAGTTGTCGGGTCATGCGTTCTTTTCCAGCAGCAAAGAATTTGCTATGCTTGAGGTTGGTGCCTCTGTCTTGACCCCTCCTATGAACAGTAGTTGTTCAGAGGTATACACAAGACCCCAGATGAATTATTTGCATAGACTGCACAGTAGTTACATTTTTATAACACTTCATGAAGAACTTCTGCATAGTAGAGTTATTCCATTTTCTGTTTTCATTTACTACAATTGAGTTATAAGCCTTGTTTTTTTTCTATTTTGATACTCACAGGAAAAAGTCATTCCTCCTAAAAAGCTCTTCAGTTTGTATCACACTTCTAGCCAATAGATACTTGCCCAGTAGGTATTTTAAGTGGAGTGTCCTGGAAGGGAGTTGGGCAGTGGCATGTGCAACTAAGCACAGATGAGCGTGGGCAGGTTGTACATATAAAGGGCTCTAAAGGCTCTTCTTTCACTTGGAGAATGTTAGCAAGTGGATCCAAACTACATCTTCTGCTAGTTGCATGCCTCAGAGAAGATGTAGCTGTGAAATTTGTAGGTCAAAAATTACTTTTAAGACCTTTCAATAAGGTAACAACATTGCTTCTTTAATCAGGATTTTTTTTGACCAAAAAAAAATTATATACCTATCATTTAACACAGATTCTAGGACAGTACAGTCATCATTCAGAATGATCCTTTTCCTAGGTTAAACACCATCAAATAATTACTACGTACATATAAAAATGAGAAACAGTGTTCTAGATCAGCAGGTTTTCTCTTGGTTTTCTTCTCCTCTTCTGTTCAGACTATGTCTAGTGTGACAAGTTTTTGAAAAGGTTTAGAAACCAAGAGATGCAGTTCAGAGAAGGAGAGTAGTAATGCAAGTGAAGAAATTTCACGAATGGAAAGTAAACAACTTGTCTGTTTGCTTCTGTTGTTAGCAGAGTAAGCAGGGTCTGTCATTCCAGTCCGTGAAATATCTCCCTGCCTGCATTTTTGGTCTCAAATTGACTTGTTTACCTGAATGTCCTAAGTTTTGTGTTGGTTTTAGTCCAGTTACACAGGCCTAGTGTATTTATGGCTATTCCAGTAAAGAAAATGTATTGAAATATAAAGACAACTGAATATTGCTCCTGTTGCAAAATGGTTGACTGAAATTATCCCAGAGAACTCAAGGAAAGCAGAAGTGGGCATCACCCTATTCAGTCATGTAGCTTTGGTTTACGTGAAGGCTGGCAACCTTTTGGATACATGCTCCTGCCAGCTAAGGGCAGAGTTCCTCACTCCTTAGTGGCCTGCTGAAGTTGGCGAGCAAACTTAAACGCACCCTTAGCAAGGGCCTCTGCTTTTATAATTGCAAACAAAAGCAGAAATTCTGCTAACAAAAGGCATTGAGGGTAAAGAATGCAAACCTTTAAAATGCTCTCCACTGGGTATGAGAAGTGTAATGTTGATATAAGAATAGTTTTCCATTCTCTGTTTGGGAAATCATCCTGTCTCTAGTGGCGCCTTAGGTTACAGCTATAGTGTGCTCTGCAACATGGACACTGGCAAAAAGATTAGCCTACTGAAAAAAAGGGAAATTTTTTTTTTTTCAAAAATAGTCTCTAGTGAATAACAAATAGTAATCTGTTTTGGTAGGGATTAAAAACCAAACAGAAAAATGTAAATATCTCACATTAAAGGAGAAGGGTTCCTCCTTATCTGTGGGAAAGAGGTCAGTGGCTACAAAGCCAGAAGCATCTGTGGCATGAGATACTAAGGAAGTGCAGGCAAGGACTGTGCAGGTCAGACCCATCTCAGGACTTGGTGTTCCTGATAGCCTGATTTCTTTATGGCATGGGGATGGGCAAGGCAATTACAGCCACTATGTGGGAGTGGGTGCTCTCAAAATAGGAAGAAAGAGCAGGAGGAACGGTCTGTGTCCCTGACAGTTGTCACGTCTCATGGACTATTCCATTTCTGTGAAGAGTGACGCTTAGGCTGACCAGACCCTGTCCTCATTACACTAACTCGTAACTGTTTCCTGAATGGTTTATTCTACTTTTTTCCCTGTAACTTTTGACTGGTGTGTTCCTAGACAGACAGAAACAGGATAAGTACCTTGTTACATGGTTGGTCTGGCATGTTATGGAGCTCTGACTAGTTTTATCTGCTGCTGTATGTGAAGTCTCTGTTTTTCTGTTTGAACCCTTTCGCTGTGTTGTGTGTGAAGTTTGCAGCCAAACCAGATCCAAACCAAAGTCTGGGGCAGGTGAGAAGTTGTTTTGGTGTATTTAAGCCATTTGCTCTTCCGTAACTGCTGGCACTGCAGGCAGCAATCTTGTTCCACCACTGTCTGCAGTCCAGCCCTGAATATTTACACCTTATGACTAGGTCTGGGGACTAGGAGGCTTCTGGAGCCTCCCATTTGAGAAGATGCTACTTCTTGTTCTTAAAATGACCAGGAGGAGAACAGGACCACTGAGTGTCCATTGGTGCACTTCCAAGGTGTACTACAGACTGGTTCCCTAATGTTAGTGATTGCATATGTATTTAGTGTTTTTTGAAAAAACATGTGTTTATATAAAAGAACCCAAACCCATCCTTTCAGCCCTACATCATCTCTCTCCAGATGTCCCAGTTTCAGTTTCTCATTTTTGGGTCTGAAAAGTTAACTCCTGGCTAAAGTGTTCTCTGTTGTCTGAGGCAAATACTTCAGAAAACAATACCGTCAGGGAAAAAGTTATGACTGAATCTCCTTTCATATGGAATTGAAGATCTGAGTTTGTTCAGGCTAGAAAAGAGAAGGCCCAAGTGAGATCTTGTCCAGCCTTCCAGTAGCTAAAATGGGCCTACAAGAAAGCTTGAGAGGGACTTTTCACAGGGACATATAGTGATAGGACCAAGGGGGAATGACTAAACTGAGAGGGTGGGTTTAGACTGGACACTGGGAAGAAATTCTCTACTCTGAGGGTGG